>BQKN01064073.1:112283-125950 GCA_022839385.1 Asparagus kiusianus
AAAACTAAAACCCTTGTTAAAACTCTTTTAAACTTGGTTAAAAACTCTCTTGGATGATAGAAATTAGTTATGGCAAAGGGGTATATATAGGCTTGAAGAAACCAACCCCAAAAAACCATTAAAAAACAAAAATCAGCAACTAGCCATTACTGTGTAACAGTCGGCTGCTACAGTAACTTTGGTCGACCGGTACGGTCGACAGCGAGCCATATGTAAAGCTGAGTAACTTCCAGAGAGTTTGGCGGTCGACCGCGGCGGTCGACCGCGGGTACTGTAGCAGGGCGTACTAGTTTTATAAAATCAATTAAAAATAGTAAAACAGCTCCAAAAATTATGAAATTTTGTGGGAAGGTTCTAGACATATAAAATAATATGTTAGAGAAAGAATTTATGAAAAAGAATTTACCAGTTAAGAGAAATAAATGTTTGAACACAGATTTATAGTTTCTGAAAAACTGCTGACATACACGATTTTGTAAAATCAATTAGGCACAGTAAATCAATTCCAAAAATAGTAAAATTTTGAGAAAAGTTTCTAAACATGTAGATAAACATTTCAAAAAAAGAATTTCTTGAATACCACTTCCCATTTATAAAAACTCATCTGTTTTGTAAAATATGTACGAACATGTGCACGAACAAAAACATGATTTTGTAAATTCCATTAAACATAACAAATCAATTCCAAACTTTATGAAACTTTGTGAAATGTTTGTAAACATGAAAACAAACATGTTAGAAAAATAATTTCTTAAATTGAATTTTAATTTGTGAAAACTCATGTATTTTACAAGTGTGTCTAAAGCATAAAAACTCAAAACCATGCATGTATATATATAACTATATATATACATAGAAACCAAATACGTGTGTGTATATGATATTGAGCTTAAGGTACTTAACACACATAATATAAAACCTAAACTAAGTTACCCAAGCTTTGATCTTGATCTTCAATTAAGCTTGACTTGGTACACATTGCGGAAGAAGCTTGAACTTGGATCTTCAACTTGAATTTGTATAGCTTCACTCCACTATTCCGCCAACCTCCTCTTGATGTGATCGTGTAGGCTCAATTCCATCCAACCTCCAACTCATTGTTTGCCTAGAATAAATACGAAAACACAAACACTAGACAAACAACATTAGAAGTAAATTGTTTGTTAAACATCATCAAAATAAGAAGGCCAACAATTATAAGAGGGGAAATATTCGCAAGAAAAATCAAAGGGGGAAAAATTGGCTCCGTCTTTGGAGAGGATTATAAGAGGGGAAATATTCGCAAGAAAAATAAAAAAGGAAGAAAAAAAAAATATTCCCATCAAAATCCATCCTCCCCCAGAGATGCTTGCTGGAAAGTGAAAGAAGTGAAGAAGAGAAGGAAAAGTCAAGGAGAAAAGCAATCTACCTTGGACCCAATTTATCTTAAGGTATGACCTTTCATCCTTCTTGTCAAAATAGACGAGTATGTTTAGGATGAGCAAGTTTGATTTTAGTGTTAGAGCAGAAATTTTGAAATAAGATTGTTGGTTATTAGAAAAAAAAAAGAACCACCCTATCTCCGACGAGGGCCTTGCCGCCAGCCACCTCAGGCCATCGGCGGGTCGCTGTTCGCTGTTTGGCTGCCCGTGGACAAGGAAGGACCGAGAATAGCCTCTGAGATTCAAACACTAAAGAGAAGAAAAAACGAGGAAAAAAATAAAAATAGAAGGCGAAATAATCAGCGTCCAAAGAGATTTAATAAAGGAAGGAAAATTTTACCTTACACCACTGGCTTACAGCACTTCAACGATAAGTCCAAACTGGAACAAAAAGAAGCTTTGCTTTCAAAAGGAAAACTTTAGTTAACACCCTAACTAAAGTTTGTGACCAGGCCCAAAAAGAATTGAGCTAGACCTTGAATATGCATGAATAAGTCCTTGTAGACTCCTCCTACTTCCACAAATTGTGAACAGGCCCAACAAAGTAGAGCTTAGTTATAAGTAAGTTCTTCACATATAAAAAAAATAGAAACGAAAATAATTGGATTTGTGCAAATCATTGGGTGTTTTAATTATCTTCAAGTTCATTAAGTCATTCTGCTAAAAAAGTGGCCTATTTTCAATCAAATGCAATTTTTTGTTGCGTTGAATAGTGCACAGATTACTTGTTAATTGCTTCTAAAACATCGCGTGATTACTCTCCTTTGGTCATTTTCTTTAGTTTCTTGTATATTCTTTTAATTTATTCTAACATGGGAGATTCATATCCTTTAATAGAGGGACAAATTTTCAAAAGAGCTCTATTTGCAAACTTAGTCCTCAAAAACGATCCCTTTCAAGTTTATTTGTCAAAACCGACCTGGTTTTGGTGAAAAAAGTTCCCAAACTTCACGGGACTTCAAGTCCCGTGAAGTTTGCTAAACTTTACGGGACTTGAAGTCCTGTGAAGTTTCAAGTTCAAAAAACTTCACGGGACTTCAAGTCCCGTGAAGTTTTGTTTTAGTGCTGAAACTTTACGAGACTTAAAGTCCCGTGAAGTTTCAGGCTCATTTCCAGAGAATCGCGGCTCTGAAAAATGAGAACGGCAACTTCCCAGGAGTTGAAGTCCCGTGAAGCTGCATGTTTTAAAAATAAAGCACAACAGGCTATGTATGTTTTTTATATACGTAACGTAATCACGAAAGCTACACATACAACCCAAAATATACATGAAATTTTCGCCATGAATCAATCTATTTACATGAATCAAACAATATATACTGAATCAAACAATAATCACGAAAATACACCTATGAACAATAATCGATCTCATATACACTGAATTACAACATTATTCTTAAAATTCAGTCATGAATTAAACACGAATCAAACAATACTAACGAAGATCACATATATAAACAATAATTGATCCACAGAAGTATAATATTTGAAAAATAATAAAAGTTATAAATTTCAACAAAATAAGATCACATATAACCAAAAATTCCTCCTCTCCTTCCTCTCCCTCTCTTCCCCCTTCCCCTCGCTCTTCCACTCCCCTGTGTTCCTGCTGATGAGCCTCGATTATCTGAGTATCTGGTTGTGTATGAGGCTGAGAAGTACCGGCTCCATCAGCATGCGAAGTGCCGGCTCCATCATCATCGTCATGTGGTCTACGTCGTCGCGTGTACATTTGCTCAAATGATCAAGACCTGTCCTCACGGCCTGCAAACTCATCGACATGAGTCTTATGAAACACCTGTGCTATTATCTGCTTGATCTTATTAAAGACCCCTAACGCTGCCGGATCCTAAATCTCAGGCATGTGCTCATCAACCTTAGCTTCAATGTCATCAAAAGCACGGACCTGCGAGTTAAATAATATATACACAATTTAGAAAATAACATCTTTATTAAAAAAATTATTGTTTTAATTTAGCTTAGAAACTTACATAATCTCTCTCGATCATCCCACTAGAGATGTAACTCTGTCGGTGGGCGTGGCAGGTGTCCAGCTGATGGTTGTGGGTCACGTGTAATCCATCTACGTGTGACATCACAATACCAACGCATATACGCGGTATAGTCAATAGTTGTGTCTCATATCCTGTATGAAATCCCATCTGTGAATCCACCTATCTATGTAGGCTGTCCGGAGTATGGCTCAGTCCGTACGATGCGATGCAGGTCATCGTCTATGATTGATCTGCTCGACATGATCCGGTACATGTTGAGAGAGCAGAAATTGCCTTAGCACACGGTCGAGGACATGCATCTCCACAATCTCCCAACAGATCAATAGAATTCTGGCTCTCCACAAGTCAGGACTATCTCGGCAGATAGGTGCAAGAGTATGCATATCGAGCTCCGGCGGTGAATAGGGTGTCTACTTGAACTGAAATAAGATAAAACATTTATCAGTATCAACAAAAAAACTATAATATTCATAACGACTTGAGATTTATATTTATCTGTTCGTGTTGGAGGCCATCAAGCTCATTTTGGTAAAACTTACGATATCACGTCGCTGATTTGTATTTATCGTACCACACGTTATACCTTATTGGCATAAAGAATATATAAGTACAAATTCAATATGAATAAAATTGTTTGGACAATTATACTTGTATGCCAAAGGAAACTGGCCTTGTAGGTCACGGTGCACAAGCAAAGTAGATCGTCCAATATGAATGCGCTCCCATGATCAAATCTGTATCAATATGCAACATCCCTTGAATTCTTTATTCTGTATCAATGATACCCTACTCAATTCTCTATATAAGTATGCCAACACCACACTGCCTTATGATAGTGCGCCACATACACCAAAATCCTCTAGCAGTGGTCACCATCGTGCATGTACAAGAGTCTTGATCGTATCAGGAAATAACATGAACCCTATCATGTGCAATATATACGCACGAGCATGATACTGAAGCGTCTCAATGGAAGCATCAACTGGTATCTCCCCTGAAAATGTCGTACGAAGCCACGATAGCTTCATCGCACCACTCCTCAAGTCGGAAACCTGGCCAAGAAGCCTAGCACATACATCCGCCCAATTATGGTCATCGGTGCTCGTAATTGTCAGGCCATCTATGCGAAACCCAAGTATGACGGCTACGTTCTGTAATGTGATAGTACACTCCCCTATATGCATGTGAAAGGTGTTGGACTCTAGCCTCCACCTCTCAATAAGTGCACTGATAAGCGACCAATCAGGCCTAATATATCGCACTACCGAACACTCCTGGAACCCGGCTTGAGCTATCAACTCTAGTACTCTCTCGTCCTCAATAACCCAAGCCGAATGACTCTGTGAATGATCGACCGTGGTAATGTCTGGTACGGGCTGCACATTAAACAAAATTGATTTAAGTATATTGAGAAAAATTAAATTTAGTGCCAAAAATAAGGAATATTTTTATATAAACAAAAAACGTTTTACCTGTCCCGAGCCAATAAGATATGAACAATGACTCGTCTGGAGGTACAAAACGTCGCCATGTCTCGGTCCCGGATCCATAATGGATATAGCTGAGATTAACATATTACAACAAACGAATGTGCAATGTGAATCAAGATTAATTAGAAATCAAACAATAAAATTATATCCCAAACATAGTACAAAACGCTACATATTACAACAAACGAATGTGCAATGTGAACCAGGATTAATTAGAAATCAAACAATAAAATTATATCCCAAACATAGTACAAAACACTACATATTACAAATACGAATGTCACATGTGAACAAACATTAACATTAAAAACCAACGCCTAATTTTAGCTGGACAACTGTTTTTGTTGTATGATACATTTAATTTGTTGTATGATACATCCAATTTGGTCACTTTATGCACTAAAAGACGAATATCTTTTGGTCTTAGATCAAGATCCTCATTTAGATTAGGTATAATCAATCGATATATAAAAGATACGGACACATGCTTGTTATTCATCTCTAATCGAGGATTGCTACATGTGTGGAGTCCGTTGTAAGCCGTGATTTTAAATTGCCCGCCTACTCTTACACCCAAGCATGAAATAAGCTTCCAAGGACATTTCGCATTGTCGTCGTGGTGTCCACCATTATCTCTGTCTTCGCCATCTTTGCGATAAAAACAAACCACATTATAGCTTGTTGCGTTATTTTTTGTTAGCCTAAACTTGACATTTTTTTCAATGACCCACAAATAAAGCGCATGGATCAATTTCTCCTTACTTTCAAATAGATCCTCCTTCTTGAATGAGAAGTCATCGTCTTGTGTATCATCAACGATATTAGTGCCGATAGGAATACTTTCCATCGTGGAGATATCGATCCATTCTTCTCCATGAAATTCATCGGGCGGTGGATCCTCTAACACGACATACTCATTATTAGTGTAACATCAGTTAATGTTTTAGTTGTCCCCTTCATCACGATCAATCAAACACGTCATGCTATTAATTTGTAAGCCATCCTCTTCATCACCTTCCTCGGATTCGACACTTGCATTATCATCTTGATGGGCCGTGTTAGTATCGATATTAGAAGTGCCCACAAACGAAGGACCGCTCACGTATTCTGATTGTGTCCAACCTTCATCTTGTTGCGGAGATAAAAATCCAACAGAGTCAACTTCAAAGTCCTCCAACATGCGGGAGTAATCTTTTGTTTGGTGGAAAATTTGGAATAAGAAAATGAAAGAATTCTATTTGATTTTTATTCTCTCAATCTCGATTACAATTTAGATTTCCTGATTACAAAAGAGAAGAGAATTGATCTGAATTCTCCTCTTTGTTTAATTCTAGGTTCTTCACGGTGGCGCTGGAGTGCCTCCCTCGAATGCTCGCATCGAGTTTGCTCTCTGTTGACGATCCACACGTCTTGTTTCACTGGAACATGGTCTTCTCCTCACGATTCGACGCTGTGGAGAACTTACGTGGCAAGTTTTAAAGAACTCTTGATGAGTTGATAACTCAGAACGAGTTTGAAACTCTATGAAAGATTTGATTTAACCGAAATTGGTTTGTAAGCCAAGGATGAAGAAAGCTCCGGTGGTCGATCTCCAAAGCTTCAGCAATTCCCCCAAAAGCCAGCCGAAGATCTCCTCTTTTCTGCAAAAACCCCAGGGCTGAAGTAAGATCAATCCGAGAGCCCAAACTCAATTCTCGCTATTTATAGGAGATTAAGGGGTATAACCGCCCCCTTAATTCGCTCCTAAGTGGGGCTGAATGGGATGTAACCGCCCCCTTAAACAGCTCCCCAAATCATGGGGAAAACAATTTTGAAACCATTTAGTTCGTGCTTTGAACGAGTCAAACGCTGAAAAATAGCGTTTAGGGCCCGAACTCTGCGTTTTAGAATTAAAACGCAGTTGGGCCTATTTTGGTGGCTGAACGCACAGGTCGCGTTGCGTTGTAAATCTGAAACACAGAGTTGGGATGTAGAGAGAAACTCTGCGTTTTGAGTCCGCGAACTCTGCATTTTTAACTGGAGCGTTGGGGATGACCTTTGTGTTTTGACTCTGAAATGCGGGCATGACCTCTGCGTTGAGGTTGTAACATAGGGAGGACCTCTGCGTTTTGCTTCTAGGAGTTTGGAATGCGGAAACGAACTCCGCGTTTTGAATCTGGGACGCAGAGGTGAGCTCTGCGTCTAGATTTGAAGAGACCATCCATTTGTAGTCTCTTTTACTAGAGCGTTGCAAAGATCATCATCTTATAACATTCGTCTTGGCTCCTTAAAAATATGAGAGTCATCAGATTGTAACTCCCGATTTTGATTGTGAAGGCTGTTGATTAGAGCTTTCATCAGTTGTTGTGAAGGTCGTCAGATTGTAACATTCATCGATCTCCGTGAAAGCCTTTAAATTGTAACATTCTGGAAATCATCAGATTGTAACTTCCATCATCGGTGTTTGATGGAGATAAGCTATCTGTAGTGGTTTTTAGACAGCCTAAAGAACCCCCTCCAAAGTTTTTGAAAGTTCGCGGTTGACTGAGATGAATTTTTGGAATACTTTGGACCTCAACTCTGATCTTGGAGTTATTGATTCCTTATCACAAAGGAGTTGTTCTCTGCACTCGTTTCGAAGGTATCTTGGTTGAAGGGATTTGCCACGTAAGACCTGTGTGAAGGTGTACATCATAATCCTGTTTCTAGAATACGGGGGTGGACCCCTGCATTTTGAACTTAAGACGCGGGTCTCACCCTTGTGTTTTAAATTTGGAACCCGGGTGTGACCTTGGCGTTATGGTTTTTGCAATGTGGGTATGACCTCGGCATTTTGACTTGAGACGCGGAGGTGGCTTTCATGCTTTTTTGACTAAGTTATTGAGACTTGTCTTTAGCTCATCTGTTTCAAGTCTCGGCTCACATCTATTAAGCTGATAGGCCTGCAAATATGCATAGGATTTTTGGCAAACCCTCAGCCATCAACAGATTTGATAAACCTTTACCGACTATCATTTGAGTCAGACTAGCATGTGAATTATTTGAATCCGTTTCACATGTAACATTGTGCTAAGAGAATGAACCCTCTTAGACTTGATGCTATGATTTTGAATACATAGACTTTGTCGTTTTTACGGGAAAAGACTAACCGGCAACGCGTGTTAGGCGTAGGCTTATCACTAATTAGGGATCGAGATAAAGTCCCCTATGTGTGTAAGGCATGGATTCTGGTGTTATTACTAATAACGTGCTACGATATTGAATACGTAGGCTTTGCCATTATTGCGGGAATAGGCTACCCGACAGCATGTCTTAGATGCAGACTTATCTCTAATTTAGGGATCAAGATAAAGTCCCCCAAGCGTGAAAAACATGGATTTTTAGTGTTATGATGCTGAATACGTAGACTTGGTCATTTTTGTGGGAACGGACCACCCGGCAGCACGTGTGAGGTGCAGACTTATCTCTGTTTAGGGATCGAGATAAAGTCCCCATGCGTGTAAGGCATGGATTTTAGCGTTATTAATAACGACCTGTCACGATGTTGAATACGTGGGCTTTTGTCCTTTTTACGGTCAAAACTACCCGGCAACGCGTATTAGGCGTTGACTTATCCCTACTTAGGATTCGGGATAAAATTCTCCATACATGCGAGGTATGGATTCAAAGATTATTAATTTAATGATAATCACTGGCTACGATAGTGAATACGTAGATATTGTCATTGTTTCTTCCTGTGTTATATTTTCTCTTGAAACACTGAAAGAAAGTTGAAAGTGCCAGAGGTGTAGTATTAACTTGACATGAATTTGCACTTAGAGTGTAATTTAGAAAAAATTTTATTATCACTAGGATAATTCCAGAAAATCTTTAATCCACTAGGGATTTTATAATTAAAACTTGCTATTCTTGTTGAAAAATGATTTAACAAGTTCATTGGGGGGTTTGACTGTTAGATGTGTGATGTTAACCTAACAGTATTTATTGGGCCTATCACTCTATTGAAGAGAGTCGATAAGTTAATTTGGTCATCAGAGATGTGATATTAACTTGACGGGTATGTGGACCTATTGCTCTATTGAAGAGAATCGAAAAGTGGATTATGTCGTCAGAGGTGTGATGTTAACTTGACGGGTTTGTGGACCTATCGTTCTATTAAAGAGAGTCGATAAGTTGATTATGTCGTCAGAGGTGTGATGTTAACTTGATGGGTATGTGGACCTATCACTCTATTGAAGAGAGTCGATAAGTTGATTATGTCGTCAGAGGTGTGATGTTAACTTGACGGGTTTGTGGATCTATCGCTCTATTGAAAAGAGTCGATAAGTTAATTATGTCGTCAGAGGTGTGATGTTAACTTGACGGGTTTGTGGACTTATCGCTCTATTGAAGAGAGTCGATAAGTTGATTATGTCATTAGAGGTGTGATGTTAACATGAAAGGATTGCGTTGCGATGAGAGCAACTTTGTGGACTTATCATCCTATTGAAGAAGATTGATAAGTGGATTTGTCAGAGATTTGATGTTAACATGACGGGAATTTATTGCGATCGGAGCAACTTTGAGGACTTATCATCCTATTGAAGAGGATTGATAAGTTGATTGTCAGAGGTTTGGTGTTAACATGACGGGAATTTGTTGCGATCGGAATAACTTTGAGGACCTATCGCTCTATTGAAGAGAGTCGATAAGTGGATTTTATCAGAGGTATGGGATTAACGTGACAAGAATTTGTTGCGATCGGAGCAACCTTGAGGACCTATCGCTCTATTGACGAGAGTCGATAAGTTAATTGCCAGATGTTTGGTGTTAACATGACGGGAATTTGTTGCGATCGGAGCAACTTTATGGACTTATCATCCTATTGAAGAGGATTGATAAGTTGATTGTCAGAGGTGTAGTATTAACGTGACAAGATTTTTGTACTTGTGATTTGAATAAGATTTTGAAGACTTAGTGTCTTGATGGGGAAGATTACGATTTGAGCAATTTTGAGGACCTATCATCCTATTGAAGAGGATTAATAAGTGAATTGTCAGAGGTGCATTGTTAACGTGATAAATTGGGAGTGATGCAAACTGAATTCATTCTCCGTAGGGGTGATGATTGTCAGAAGTATAATGTTAACTTGACGAGATGAAAGATTCGTTACTCTTAATCCAGTGGATTCCAAGTAACTAACCCCCAATCTTGGTTAAGACTTAGTAGAGGAAGAAAAAGAGGGGTAGACATGACATATCGCCTTGTGGGCCACTATCCATCAAGTCAGAATAGAGGCACGTCACATGGTAGGCCGCTATCTGAAGTGTTTGGTTATCAGAGGTAACTGTTAACGTGATAGTTTTGTGGACCCGCCATCCTATTGAAGAGGATTGGCAGATTAATGGACTATCAAAGGTAGATGTTAACGTGATAGTTTTGTGAACTTATCATCCTATTGAAGAGAATTAACAAGGTTATGGACTATTAGAGGTAACTGTTAACGTGATATTTTTGTGGATCTACCATCCTATTGAAGAGGATTGGCATGAGAATTTAGAGGGAATGGACTATCAGAGGTAATCATTAACGTGATAGTTTTGGTGGACTCGCCATCCTATTGAAGAGGATTGACAGATTGATGGACTATCAGAGATAGATGTTAAGGTGATTGTTTTGTGAACTTGTCATCCTATTGAAGAGGATTGATAAGGTTATGGACTATCAGAGATAATTGTTAACGTGATAGTTTTGTGGATCTACTATCCTATTACAGAGGATTGGTAGGAGAATTTGGGGGAAAATGGACAATCAGAGGTGTATTGTTAACGTGATAGTTTTGACGGATTTCGTGGTTAACAAAGGTATTCTATTGAACATGACAACTCAGAAAATTTATTACTCATAATCCAATGAACTACAAATAAACCAACCCCCAGTATTAAACAAGTGTAGGGGAAAAAGGGTAGACATGACACATCGCCTAGTGGGTTACTATCTAACGAGTTTGACTATCAGAGGTAGCTGTTAACGTGATAGTTGTTGGACCTGCCATCCTACTGAAGATGATTGGTTTCAGTAGCCGTAGTATCTTCCCCTTCTGACTGAGAAGATTATGCTTGGTCCGATTGCTCAGGTTGATCCTGCCTACTTTGTTCTTCAGCTTTGATCATGACAATAATCTTTTAGGCCTGTTCGTCTTGAGAGATTAGTTATCTCCAGGAACGACATTCTATAACCCTCATTTGTGCTAGAAGGTCGGTCTGCAAGTTGTGTCGACAGGTCTCCACTAAGGTAGACAGCGTCATATTTGACGAACATCGGAGAGCCATCTTCGGAACCTCTTGACGAAGGCTTTGACGGACTCCCTCTTCTTCTGCTTAGTGGCGAGAAGAGTATGAATGGAGACTTCTGTATCATCTTCAAAGAATCTTGTCAGGAAGAGTCTCTTTAGATCCGCCCACTTTTGGATACATTCCGCAGACAGTTTCCTAAACCATTCAAAGGCAACTCCCTTGAGGGTACCAATGAATAATTAAGCCAGTATGGCGTCGTTTGATATCACATTCCCAGTCTGTGACTTGAAATGATAGATATGTTGATTCGGTGATCACGTGCCGTCAAAAGTTTATAGCATCAGGACTTCAAATTTTAGAGGACAAGGGGCTGCATCCCATTCAGCAGGATAGGGCCTGACAACTCCCTCGTCTTGGAGCTCGCTTCTGTTAGCAATAACATTGAGGCGGTCTTCCAATTCTTCGATTTTAGCCGACTGAGGATTTTGCTCATTCTCAGCTTCTCTTCCTTCATCAGAGGAAGATTCCAGGTTATGGGCTTCTTGGTCAGAAGCAGCGTCATCAACCACTTTTCCCTTCCCTTTTCTTGTGTGAAGTCGGGATGAAGACGTTTTTCCTCTCCGGGAAGATTCTTGCCTAAGTGGCAAATCTGTCTTCTGAGATTTGGCCTTGTCTGTGACGATTTGAGTCAACAGGGCCAGGAGTTCATTGATGGTCTTTTGCTATGATTTGAGCATGGCATCCTGCTCAGCAACCCTCTTTGAGAGATCTTCAGAATTTTTTGCCATGTGGGCGAAGCTCTCATGTCCAACGAAAGAGCTTAATGATTGGGACTCCGTAATAACTGAATGTTCATCCTCGGAATTAGTTCCTCTGGCTAACCTCTGATAGTTAACAGGAGGAATGGCTCCCGTCCGAGTCTGAGTGTGTCGGTAGACTCATTCAAACTCATTAGCGATTTCTCTGACGGTCGGTGAAGGACTTGTCTCAGAGTCATCGGAACTAAGACCTGAGGCTTTCCCTCTACTGATCACATTGATAGTAACTCCAGGATACTCAGTCTCTGGGGACTTCCTCCTATGCGAACGTCGTCATTAGTCAGGCAAAGCAACGTTTGTTAATTAATCGAACACCAATGGTTTGGCCACATATGAGCAGCATTGACATCCCGAGAGGACTGTAGAAATTAGTCGTTCACATTGGAATGAACGAATGACTTGTTGCATCAGTCTTTCTCTCGATATGAACACTCTCAAGTCTATTCCAAAGACTCGAGAAGAATTACTCACTGATCGTGGTTTGAATTAGAACCCCCAGTCCATGATTGGATAGGATTGGCTCTTGGTGAACATGAATCTGGTTTAGATGCTTTGAATCCATGTTCTTATATCCGCCCCTCAATCTTGTCACGCTACGCAGAGTATTCGGGGGTCTCGCAGTCTTGAATTTAAGATACCTGAACGCATGCCTGAGCTCCAGGTTTTGCTGGTGAAATGCAGTCCTGAGATCTGCATTTTTCTAGTGGAACGCAGTCTTGAAGTCTGTGTTTTGGTTCTGAAACGCACGCCTGAGAGTTGAGTTTAGTTTGTGGAACGCGTCCCTGAGGACTGTGTTTTGGTGTTGGAACATGTTCCTGAGGACTGTGTTTTGACTGATCAACGCAGTTTTGATGTCTGTGTTTTGATGTTTGGGACGCGCCTCTGAGGGTTGCGTTCTATTTGGGAAACGTACCCCTGAGGGCACTGTTGTAAAAAGCGGGGAATAGCGGCGCTATAGCGCCGCTATTCGCGGAAGCAGAGGTGAACCGCTCCGCTTAAGGTTCTCGCGGCACATCTACGCGGGGAAAACCGCTTTTCCCTCGAAAAGCGTCTGAATGCGCGTAAATAGCGCTGTTTAGCGCTTAAAAGCGTTGTTTAGCGCTTAAAAGCGCTGTTTAGCGCTTAAAAGCGCTAAACAGCGCTATTTAGTTCGGTTAAAAATCCTACCCGAACCCGAAACCGACCCGAATGTATAATAACCCCCCCTCTCTCTCGCCTTTGTATCCCAAGTCCCGACCCAAGCCCTAGCCGCCTCCTCTCATCGTTTCCGCCTCCACCTCCGCCCTCCGCCTCCGCCTCCGCCTCCAGTCTTCGCCTTCGCCTCCAGTCTTCGCCTCCGCCTCCGCCTTCGCCTCCGCTCCGGTCTTCGAAGCCGCCTCCGCCTCCGGTCTTCGAAGCCGCCTCCGCCTCCAGCCTCCGTCTCCACCTCCAGCCTCCACCTCCGCCTCCGCCTCCAGTCTCCGCCTCCGGTCTTCGAAGCCGCCTCCGCCTTCATCTCTGCCTCCTCTTGCGGCTATCTCTCTAGGACCACTCCACTGAGGTTATGACTTATCTGATCCCTTCTCTAATTAGGGTTAGGGTTTTGAAACTATCATCAGTTATTTGATTTTTTTTAAATCAGCGTTTGAGACAGTTAGCTAGTTTTTTCATGGCTAAGGTTAGGATTAAT
>BQKN01064073.1:150950-172491 GCA_022839385.1 Asparagus kiusianus
CTAGGGTTTCGAACGTCGAACATTGACTTTTTGTCGCAACGCGTTGATTGGCGTTGACCTAGGGTTACGCGTTGACCGGCGTTGGCCCTAAGGTTTCGTTTGTCGCAACGTGTTGATTGGTGTTGACCTAGGGTTACGCGTTGACCGGCATTGACCCTAGGGTTTCGAACGTCGAACATTGACTTTTTGTCGCAACGCGTTGACTGGCATTGACCTAGGATTACGCGTTGACCGGTGTTGACCCTAGGGTTTCGAACGTCGAATATTGACTTTTTGTCGCAACGCGTTGACTGGCGTTGACCTAGGGTTACGCGTTGACCGGCGTTGACCCTAGGGTTTCGAACGTCGAATGTTGATTAGTGTGGATTTCGTCGAAATATCCAACAACCGACGAGAAATAAGCGAATTCCGATTCAAAAAGGGTTCCGGAGGCTCGAATAGGGTTAAGACACCCATGGGGTTTCCCAACAAAACCAAGACACCCTTGGGGTGTCTCGGTTTTGCCGAGACACCCTTGGGGGTGTCTCGGCCAAAACCGAGAATCCCCCCCTTTTTTTCTTCTTTCCTTTTGTTGTTTCCTCCTTTGAACTTTCCTCTCTTTCTTTGATTTTGTTTCCTCTTTTGCTTTCCCTCTCTTTCCATATTTTCAAAAAGGGGAATCCTTCTCCCTCTCAAACTCCTCCTTCATCCTCAAGCTTGAAGAAAGCCTCTTGGTTTTAGGTAAGTTTTCTTTCAAAACTCTCTCCCTTTTTTTTTTCAAGAAAGATTGTAGCTTTATGTTTGTGATGGGGGTATGCCATGAATTCATATGCAAAGATCACAACTTTTTATGTTCTCATGAGTTAAAAGATAGGCTCTTTGATGATGGGTTGTGTATGCACAAAGCTTCGGGGGGTTTTATGCAAAAAGTGTAATATGGCCGAAATTGGGGGACTTTTATGCAAAAGTGGACTGAAATTCGAGGGTTTTTTATGCGAAGTGGACTGAAATTTTGAGGCTTAGACTTTAGACCCACTTGGCCACAACTTTGAGGGGTGCTTTATGCAAGAAAAACCACAAATTATTGAGGGTTTTATGTGCAAAGTTGCCCATAAATGTTTTAGAGGGGCTTATTTACAAAAAAGGCAGAAAATTCAAGGCTGAAATCCAAGAAGTTTAGACCACAAAACCACGATCAAAGTTTTGAGAAGGATATGTGGGCGTTAATTTGAAATTTGTGAAGGGGTGTATATGCAAAATTGGCTAAATTCTACAAAAGGGCTTATTTGCAAAATTAACCAAAATTGTGGGGTACCGGGGGTGCTATATGATCAGATATGACGATCATGACCCAACTCGAGCGTGTCCTTGACCCGAATTTAGCCTTGAACACGAGGGGTATTTTGGGTATTTCACCAAAATTCACCGCGAAAATGACAATCATTGTTTCGCATACACGAAATTTGTAGGTTTAATTAGACTTCAACTATAAAATCCTATTTATTCATAGGACTTTAGTTCAAGTTCTTAATTTTCCTTTTAAATCTCGTGTATTCATATTGTACCTGACTTACTGCTTTTCATTGCAGATTTTTTGATGTCTCCTCGTCGACCTCGACCTCCTAGGCGTCGCTCTCGTTCGCAGCCCAGCGAAGAAGAAGTTCCTACAGCATCTTCTCCTCCAACAGCATCTTTTTTTGGGGGTGAGAATCTTTATCTTCTGTATCCCCGATTGATCCCTTCGCGGGTCATGAAGGAAGAACCAACACCCTCCTTCGCGGGGGTTGAGGTTTCAGACTTGGTGGTTCTGTTATACCCTCGTTTGGCCCCTTCGCGGGTCATTCGGGAAGGGCCGATACCCTCCTTCGCGGGGGTCGAGATTTCAGACTTGCCATGCTTGGCTAATTCAAGTCTTCTGGTATATTGGGGCGATTTTGTGTCGTCCTACACCTTATAGGTCGGTGTATGTTACCACGCTATTTACGTGATGATGTATACCGTTCTTTCAGTGTAGGACACTCAAAATCGTCTCTCCAATTATTCCGTGAATGATCTTATCTCGCTTTTCTGACTCTATCTTTGTGTTTTATTGCAGTCGAGTTCCCCGCGGGCAGCCTTCCTCCTCATGCCAATACTGGTTGTAGCCGGGAGGTCTTCTCTTCAGCTTCCATCAGGCAGGCCGTTAGTCCACTCCCTCAGTTTGACAGAGATCGCTCCGACGAATCCTGTCGTTTGATACGGGTTGGAGGGCGTCATTGCTTACGCCAGCTTATTACGGATGCTTCCTTTACTGCGGATTCTACTTCTACTCAGGCTTTAAAGAAGCCCAGCTTTCTGTTCGGAGATCACACTGAGGATCTTGCTACGCTGACTCCCATCAAGGAGCATTGGCTGACTCTCGACGAAGGAGCTCTCCTATATATTCCCTCCATTCCTCGTCAGCATTCTTTCACTCATTTGGAGGGACAGGCCGTAGAGCGACATATGTCTTGGCATCTTACTGATGATGCTGACCGAGTTCAGTGTGGATATACCTCTCATCATAAGACTCCTGGTTCTGCTGGGTATCATTCCATTCGCGGTCTTCGACCAGGGATCATGGGTCTTGACACTGTACCCCAAGGCGAGGTATCAGCAGCTGCTCCTACTGTGAAGAATCGTCTGGCTCATCTTGAGAGAAGGTTACCTCCACCAGATTATAGATGCTATGGTTGGGCTTTCTCACAAGCCAAGGGATGGTGGACACGCATGACCAGTTACGTCTTGGGGCGCTGGGAGAAGGATCTGAAGAGCAGTGGATTGTATGCACCTATACGAGCCACCATGTACGGACTTCCGGTCAGTTGCCGCCATTTTTTGGCGTTGTTGGAGACATACATGCCCGACAGTAACACGTTCCTGACCAGCAGCGGAGAATTAGGGTTGGCCTTACATGAGATGTATCAGGTTTCTGGTCTTCCGATGGGGGATTGTCCATATCAGGAGTACTTTCCCTCGAACCAGCAGTTGGGGTGGTTGAAGAAGGATACTCCCGATATGTATGATACTCTTTGGGACCTCACTTGTCATTATTATACCTCTTTGATCAAGATTTCTCCTCCAGCGAAGAGGAAAAGACAGATCAGCTTGAAGCAGTTTGCTGTCTATTTGTTCCCGAGTTTGGAGGGTGATTCCGGCGAGCTCATTCGTGAGTTAGATATCTTGACCCCTACCGCCATTAATGAGTTGATGGAGAAGGCTGAGGCTCGCTCTTACACCATTGCCCGTGCTGAGGGAGCTTTTCCTGTAGGAACCAAGTTTCGTTCGTTCCTCCGCTGTGCACAGAAGTCCATTGAGCCCCGGACTCTGCTAGCAGGCTCCCTTGCCCTCTGGTTGAAGAAATGTGTTGTTCCGTACCAGTCTTCAGACGCCTTACCTCTCGAGGTGCTCTTCCCCGCAGTTCAGTTAGCTTATGGGAGGGAGCTTTCTCTGCTTCCAGCGATGGTTGCCGGTATCCATTGCGGGCTTAGGTATCTGGTCAGTGGTTTCACACAGGTGGGTTCTAAACCATCGACCGAGCTTACTTGTCCGAAGGTCGAGCTTCCTTATACGTATCTGATGGCGTGGCTCGTTCTTCACCGTCCTGACTTGATGTCGGCGCCCAGCGTTGTTGATGTCCCCGTTCCTTTCGTGCAGCTGTTGGAGAGGAGCAAATGGCTCGGGAAGAAATTCGGTGATGCACAACGAGAGCTTCAAGTTCGTAAGAGCTGGGAGTTCTTCAAGTGTTTTCCCCACTTTTTGGGTCGCTATGGTGATGTGCTGATTGATGAGGAGAAACCCAGAACTAATCGGACTATTCTCGACGTTGGTTGTTTCCGCTGGTTAGTGAACATCCGTGTTGGGTATCTCGTTCTTCGGGTGAAGAATCGTTGCCACATAGAGCCTTACCTTCCCTGCCGTTTTGCTCGTCAGTTCGACTATGACCAACTATATGTTGGGAATCCGAGCCGTGGTTTGAAGGTTGAGGGAGGGCTTATTGACGGCGTACGAGCATGGCTATGGACTATGGTGGGCTGCACCGGAGCCCACTTTGCTCTTCCTTCATATAGACGCAAGCCGATGATTACTTTCCTCAGTTGCAAGTGGTTCCTCTCCGCCAATGAATCCATAGGTGTGAGGAGTCTTTCAGAGTTAGAGTCTGAGCACTCGGTCCAGGTCGCTATGATGGCTGCTCGTAAAGCCGAGCTTGCTCAGAAACAGAGGAAGAAGTCTGCCAAACCTACTCTCTTGAGCAAAGACGATGAAGAGCTCCTTCCTACTGATGATGATGACGAGACTTCTGAGGAGGAGTATGTGGATATAGATACCGACCAAGAAGAACTTGATGTAGGTTTGTCATGCTCTTTGATCCTCTTTCTCAACTTCAATTGATATCAACGAAAGATCTTGTTCATTTAATGAAATGATCCTTATCACTTCAGGTAGGACAGCCAACGACCATGAGTCGCTCGCTTCCCGTCGTGCGAGATTCAGGCCTGGTGGCCAAGCTCCTACCCAAGTTGATACACGTGGCAAGTCCACGCACGAACGACCCGTTAGTTCTATGAGGGGTGATATTCCGAAAAAGAAAAAGACCGCTCATAAACCACACATTGGTCAGCGCTCCTATGGAGTGGATTTAGGAGACTTCGCCGACAGGGAGGAAGGTAATACCTCGTTATTTTCATTGCTTTAAGATGACTTACCTTCTGGGATTCGTAATCATGTTTTATGTTCCAGGGTTCTTTGAAGAGGGCGAACTTCCATTGTCTCCCGTATTCACTGGTTCTGATAACATGGATAGCTTCATGGAGCAGATGTGCGAAGCCATTCGTGATGGTTCCCTGGATGTCGAGGCAAACATTAACACTGAGCAGGTGAACAGTTTTGAGCACAATATTCCATGTTCAGGTATATCTACATCCGATGATGCCCTCCTCAAATAGTATTTAGACGAGTTAGGGAATTCATGATCCTTTTTTGTGCTTTTGCCTTTTTTTTAGACTATTTGAAGAATCCCAGCGTGGATATTGAGGAAAAAGAATCTTCCGTTCCTGCTGCAGGTATTTCTGAGCTTTCCCTTCTTCTCTATCTTCTTATACATATGTCCAACACTTCAATTATTCTGCAGATGTAGGTTTCGAGGAACAGCGATGTGCCTCTGCACCGAGTTTCTCGGGACCCGACGCTGGACTGTTAGTTGACATGCTGGCTAAACAGGCCACCAGAGGAGCTGTAGGACCACCCTTTGCGAGTGATTCATTCACAGGTATATATCTGATTCCCTTCATTTTGCTTGATCTTTTATCTAACTAATGAAGGATTGATATTACAGCACCAGTCATTGGGACTGATTCAGTAACGATCTCCAGCACATCTACTTTACCTCGGAGTGACGGACTCGCAGGTACGCATACGATCTTATTATCCTGATTTTCCTTATTTGTCCAAATTTTCATTTTGACTAATAAAGACATGTAACTCTAGGACCAGCCATTGTGTCTGATACCACTACAGTTTCTGGGACTGATAGTTTGCATGAGAGCGGTGTTTCCCCACCACAGCCGAGAGATATGACCGATTCGCCTGCAGGGGTTGATATACCCTCCATGACTACTGCTGTTATCTCAGAGCCTGTCAGACCTCAACCCGAAGGAGCCTCCGTTGGCGTTGGTATGCTCGAAATTTGCCTTTGAATTTCCTTATCGTATTCGATAATCCCCTCACTTTCTATATTGTTGCTTGTAGGATCTCGATCCTCTCTATATGAGCGTGTCCGCACCCTTTTGGTCGATACTGATCCTGACAGAGACATTTTTCGTATGGACCTCGGCTTTTTTACTGCCTTTTTTAACGGCATGATTGAGAAACTTCTTCACAGAGGATACTGTTTCGATCAGTTCAGACGTTCCTTTTCTCGCCACATGATGATGATGAGGGAAGAAGGATATCCAGAGTTGGCCGATTCCTTCACTGCCGATTTCACTGTTCTGGAGTCAGAGATCCGAGAGTTGAAGGAGTTGAAGGCTTGTGGAGCTTCTTCCTTCGTGTCCTCTCAGATGGAGCATAGGCTGACACAGTGGCACGACCTGAGATCTTCCATCGGCAGCGAGCTTCGATCACATGAGCATTCTGTTGCGCAGCTGATGGCTACCGTGGCGAGGAAGGATACAGATAGAGCCGAGTTACTCAGCTCTTTAGATTCCGGCCGTGAGGAAGTGGCTAGATTGAAGGAGGCCTTGAGGCACGCCGAGGAGTCCGTTACTCTTATTGCAGAAGACCTGGCTGGATTAGAGCGTTCTCGTGAACAGGCGCTCGAGAAGCTGGGATCTACACAGGAGAGATTGATGAAGCTGAAGAATGAAGCCGTGAAGATCTTGAGCAGTTCTGAAGACTCTGTCCGAGCTAGTCTGCAGGCAGAACTTGAGCAGAGCTATGTAGACAGGCTTTCTAGTTTAGAGTCCCATGTTCTTAGCCGTCAGTTGCCTTCGGGCTAACGAGCTTTTTATTGTATGCTTTTGACTTGATCTATTAATAGAGACTCCGCATTTTCTTCTTTCATGATATTTTTTTATTTACTTTGAACCCAACAATGATAAAATTTACAGGATTTTTGGCAAACCCACAGCCATCAACGGGTTTGATATGCCTTTACCGATTACCGTTTGAATCGGGCTAGCATGTGAATTATTAAAGCCCGTCTCACATGTAACGTTGCGCTAAGAGAATTGCTTTTCTTAGACTTAATGCTATGACTTTGAATACATAGACTTTACCATTTCTTATAGGGAAAAGGTACCCCGCACCGCGTATTAGATGATGACTTATCCCTTCTTAGGCTTCGGGATAAAATTCCTCAGGCTTGGACCCTGGTGTCTTTTTCAATCGGCAAAAGACTAAACCGGCAATGCGTGTTAGGCATAGACTTTGGGATTTTTGGCAAACCCCCAGCCATTAACGGGTTTGATGTGCCTTTACCGATTACCGTTTGAATCAGGCTAGCATGCGGATTGTCTAGATCCGTTCCACATGTAACGTTGTGCTAAGAGAATAAATTCTCTGAGACTTTGTGCTATGATGTCGAATACATAAGCTTCACCGTTTCTTATAGGGAAAAGGTACCCTGCACCGCGTGTTAGGCGATGACTTATCCCTTCTTAGGTTTCGGGATAAAATTCCCCAGGCTCAGACCCTGGTGTCTTTTTCAATCGGTGAAAGACTAAACCGGCAACGTGTGTTAGGCGTAGACTTATCTCTATTTAGGAGTTGAGATAACATTCCCCGTGCACAAAGTGCCCGGATTGGAGATTGAGAATTATGTCTTTTCTAAGAACAAAGACAGACTGGAAAATGAGAGAGGAAGAATTTTATATTCTATCTCCCAATACTGAAGGGGAAGAATTTTATATTCTACCTACAGCTGGAAAGGAAACTCGAGGTGGGATCTCCACCCCCAGAATTCGAAAGGATGAAACTAGGAGTGGGATCTCCACTCCGAGAATCGAAAGGTTCAAACGGCCCTAACTTTTATAGGATTGGTCATTTGAATCAAAATAATCCATCGTTCATCGAGGAGAAAGTCTAATTCCGACCCTAACTTTTATAGGTTTGGTGGAAAAAGGAACAAAGGCAGATTTTCGTTTATCGAAAAGGAATGACTCGGTCTTAACCCTGGCATTGGTAGGTTTGACTAAGTGAGATTGGGAACAATCCTGACTTTTATAGGTTTGATTGTCCGAACTGAAAGTGGACCTCTCGTTCATGGGAGGATCGAGAGAGGCATTTGGCTTTGGTCCTAACTTTTATAGGTTTGACCTGAAAGCAAAGAGAATGGAATACAGGTAGCAATGAGGATGCCAACTCGTACTATCACTCAAAGGGAGACTTCAATGTTAAGTGATTAGGACCTAACATGTTAAGTCTGAGAATTACCAATGACTGGCAGATAGGAATTTTGGTGGACCCACCGTCAATTGATTTGATCAGTGGATGGTTTGGTGAGGGAAGATTAACCTTTCAAAGGATTAGATCTCATCTCACAAAATAGCTCATGAAAGTTAGAATTTGACAAAACATTCTGACGTTCGGGGTTCGAACGTGGATTTCTTATTCATCTCTTCTACAGTGACTGGGTTATCCCTAAGAATACCATTTGTGGTATTCTTCCGGGAACTTCCCGATACATCAGTTTTCCTGAAGATACTAAGGATAGTATTTTTTTAGGAATTTGCCATTTATTGGCATCATAAGCCGGTCACCATCCTTGGTGACCAAGCGATATGCGCCGTTCGAGTAAACTGTCTCTACTACGAATGGCCCTTCCCATTTGGGTTCAAACTTGCCCTTCTTATTGGAGTTAAGGATCATAGGCCGTCTTTCAGTTAAGACCAAATCTCCTTCTTTAAAACTCCTTTGTCGGACCTTTTTGTCGAAGGCTCGAGAAATTCTGGCTTGGTAAAACTCAATATGCTGTTGGGCTTCCAAGCGCTTTTCATCGAGCATCTCAAGTTCTTCGAGGCGTTTCTGATGTTGTTCTTCAGTCGTCATCTGGGTTGCAAGAGCGATCCGAAGAGATGGAATTTAGATTTCCAAAGGGAGAACGGCTTCACATCCGTACACCAATGAATATGGGGTTGCGCCGGTTGGTGTACGTACCGTAGTACGATAGGCCCATAGTGCCGCGCCGAGCTTGTCATCCCAATCCCGTTTATTATTCTTCACGAGTTTTGACAAGAGCTTTATGATAGTCTTGTTGAAGGCTTCAGCTAATCCATTTGCTGTGGGATTGTAAGCCGTTGACGAGATATCCTGAATTTTAAACTTTTTGCAGAACCTTATGAAGGCGTTGCTGACAAATTGAGGACCGTTGTCATGTATGATTCATCTTGGAACATCATGCCTGTAGATGATATGGTGCTTGATGAATACAATGACGTTGCTCGTTTTAACTTCTCTGAGTGGAACTGCTTCAGCCCCTTTGGAGAAGTAATCGGTAATCGCCAGGATGAACCGATCACCTTTGACTGACGGGGGATTTATAGGACCAACAATGTCCATTCCCCAAGTCTCGAACGGCCATGACGTAACCGAAGGATGCAGATGCTCTGGAGGTTGGTGCATATAATTCGCGTGTACTTGACATGCGTGACACTTTCGGGCGTATGTGATTGCATCACTCATCATGAAAGGCCAAAAATATCCCATTCTTCTGATGCGGTCATAAAGCTTGGGACCAGGTTGGTGTGCGCTACACTCTCCTTCATGTGCCTCTCTAAGGACTTCTTCAGCTTCTTTGGTTGATAAACAACGTGCGAGTAACCCATCGTACCCCCTACGGTATAGCGTTCGATTCTCTATATTATAGTAGAATCTTGGTGCTCTTCGTCTGACTGAATCTCTTTCCTTCACATCTTCTAGCAAGATTCCATGCAAGACGTAGTCGATGATGGGGAAACGCTAATCTCGGGGTTCAAACTCGACTTGAGTAGCATGCACCTCTTGAACCTCTTCTTCCTTGTCATCTTCATCGTAAAGCGGCACTAAGAGTTGGTGAGTTCTTACCGTAACAAATTGTTTCGTCCCGGGAGGCTGCGCCAGAGATACGGCTAAAGCTGCTAACGCATCTGCGTAGGTGTTCTGTAACCGCGGAACGTGCTCGATGAAGAATCCTTCAAATGATTCCACTATTTCCACTGCCATCTTATAATATGGTAGTAAATCCTGACTTCGGACTTCATACTCCCCTTGGACTTGTTTAATTATTAGTTGAGAATCACCGAAAACTTCGAGATACTCAACCCCCAGCTCCTTAGCGAAATTGAGTCCTATAATCAGTGCGTTATACTCTGCTACATTATTCGAGCATGGCTCGGTTAATGAGTAAGCTCGAGGCATCACATGTTTTCCTGGAGAAACTAACACAACTCCAACTCCGGAGGTAACCTTAGAACATCCAGTAGCACTCGCCATATTAGCCGCTCGTGAGGCGCCGTCGAAGTACAAACGCCATACTTGTTGATGCGAAGTTGCGTTAACTTCGTGGGTTTCATCGGGTAGGTCGTCATATATCTCGGCGGTGTCCGTAGTTGGATTAGCTGCCAGGAGATCACAGATGGCCTGCCCTTTTACTGACTTCTGTTGTTTAAAATATAAGTCATATTGAGACAAGATTAAGGCCTATTTTGCTAACCGCCAATTCATGGAAGCTGGTTGAGTCATGAACACTCGGACTGGGTTAACTTTAGAGATAACATAAATGGTCTGTCCAACCAGATAATGCCGCATCTTCTGAATAGCAAACACCAAAGCGAGGCATTCTCTCTCGATCATGGGATATCGAGATTCAGCGCCTACCATGGTTCGGCTTAAATAATACACCACCTGCTCATGACCGTTATCGTCATCTTGTACAAGCAATGCACTTAATGAGTGGCTCATCGCCTTTATATAAATCAAGAACGGTTTGCCTGATTTCGGTGCGACGAGTACGGGAGGTTTTGAGAGATATTCTTTAATACTTTCGAATGCCTTTTGACAAGCATCATCCCATACGAATGACACGCCCTTCTTTGTGAGCTTGGAGAACGGTTGGCATTTTCCTAAAAGGTTCGAGATGAATCGACGGATATAAGCTAATCGCCCTTGTAATCCTCTGAGCTCCTTAAGGTTTCTCGGTGGTTGCAATTCATTAATCGCCTTTACTTTATCAGGGTCGATATGAATGCCTTTGGTGGTGACGACGAATCCCAGGAATTTACCACTGGACATTCCGAGGAAAGATTTGGTAGGATTCATTTTCAATTGATGGGCTCGCATCAAGTCGAACATGGTCTTCAAGTCCTTAATGTAATCTTTTTTATCAAGACTTTTCACGACCAAATCATCTACGTAGCACTCGACAGTCTTCCGAAGATGCTCCTGAAAAATCTTTGACATGGCTCTCTGATATGTAGCACCTGCATTCTTTAACCCGAAGGGCATGACCGTGTAGCAGAAAACACCAAGGGGTGTTCTGAACGCGGTGTGTTTCTCATCATCTGGATGCATTTTTATTTGATTATATCCAGAGAAACCATCCATGAAAGACATTCTTTCGAACCCACACGTATTGTCAATGATGTCATCCGTGATGGGAAGGGGGAAATTATCTTTTGGGCAAGCAGCGTTGAGGTCTCTAAAGTCGATACAAACCCTGATTTTCCCATTCTTCTTAAGAACCGAGACAATATTAGCAAGCCACTCGGGATGTTGCTCTTCCCTAATGAAGCCCGAGTCGACAAGCTTTTTAACTTCGGCTTCGATCGCCTCCATCATTTGCGGACGAAACCGTCTTTGTTGTTGTTTGATAGGTTTGACATCCGACTTAATATTGAGACGATGCACTGCTATGTTTGGATCGAGCCCTGGCATGTCTTCATAATTCTAGGCAAACACATCGATGTATTCCCTGATAAGAGAGATTAACTCTTCTTTCTCCTCGGGTAGGAGGCTGTCGCTAATGAATATCGGCTTCGGATTTTCCTCGCTTCCCATATTCACTTGGACTACTTGATCTTCGGTAGGAGGTTCTCTTTGCTCAAACCTATCACCGCACTGCATGTTTAAGTGATGAGCCCAAGGATCTTCCCACGTCGACATCTGATCATCTTCTTCTATTGTCGCTGGATCAACCGTAACCATGTTTGACATTAGCTTTTTAAACATTTTACCAAGACTAGCGTCGGAATCCCAAGCCGAAGAGTCAGAAGAGTATCCGTTTCTAGCTTTGTTAGCAATTTGATCAATGACTTGCCAACAACATTCGTCATTAGATGAGGAGACATAGCCTAAGCCTCTTTTGTGACGGTAATAATCGTCGGGCTTTCCTTTTGGTACATAGGCCATTCGATGTGGAACTCGCGGACCTTGACCAAAGCAAAGACCCTTTCCGAGCATGAATTCATATCCATATTTCTCCATTAGATCGCGCGCTTTCATGTTATACCTGAATAGATGAGGAGCAGGTTTATCATCGTCGTCTTCCTCTTCCAAGAAGTGGTCGAGTACCGGAGATTCTCTTCCTTTGCCGTAGACGACCTCCTTTCCACCCCCTGTCCCTGCGGGGATGACCATCGTCGTTCCGCACGGATCTTGTACCTGCTTTTTCGTCATGCAAAATGATTGAAGTGGCATATACAAGTCAGGGTTATCATAAAGCTCTTTAGTTACATTATCAAGACATATCAAGTACTCTAAATCATTGTTTATTGATATCTCTTCGGCAAGTTACCAATTACAACTACTTTCCGATGATTTATCATCGTCAAGATTGATTACAATGGGTACAATGTCATTAAGTACAAAACCACCATCATAATCAAACCCAGCTTCGGTATCAGCTTCATCCCCGCTGTCCGTTCCTTGGGCCGATAGTTCAGTATCGGATTCGGTGCCGTATAAAAGGGAATCAGTGAAATAATTCTCCAACCCTTTAAACGGTTGCTTATCCGCGACCACCGTCTTAACTTCATTATTTGCATCCACATACTTGAGGCATTGGTGCAGAGTTGACGGGACTATAAGGTTACCGTGGATCCAAGGTCGACCCAACAGTAAGTTATAGGATGTTTCCGCGTCAATCACATAACAAGTACTTCTGACTTTAAATCCCCGATCTGGCATTTGATTCGAATCTTCCCCAAGGGTCTGGACCCACTGGTGTTGAATCCGTAAATCGTAGTGCCGGTGGAGGCTAGTTTGCTAGTCGGTATTCCGAGATGATGCATTAATCGGAATGGCATGATGCTAACAGCGGAACCCGGATCGACTTGGATCCGGTTGACCATGCTGGAGACAATGTGCCCGGTGAAATACAAAGGCCGATCATGCTTTAAGTTCTTTGTCTGCATGTCTTCCTTGGTAAAAGAAATGCAGGGGAAATGATGCGCCGCGAGATTACAGTGTTGAACTGACGACTCTGGTTCTTCAGCGGACGGCTTGATTCGAGTTAAGAAAGCTTCAGAGTCGCTCAAGGCCTCTTGTAACGCTTTCCTTGTATCCTTTGAAAGACACAACAGCTCGTATAGGGTTATTCTAGCCGGAATATTGGCCAACTACGCCATGATGTCAAAATGGGGCGGAGAGCTTGCATTTCCCGGTTTGTCTCTCCCAATCGGATGATTGAATCGAGACTGCCTCGGGTTTTGGGCTTCTTGACGTAAAGGCTCTTTCCCTTTCTCCTTCTGCTGGACTTTCTCCGTAGCTATAGGTGTTGGGGGAGTTGCTACAATTCCCAGCTCTGCTAATGTCTTGGAAGGAACTGTTTTAGTTCCCCCCTGTTTGGCTAATTGCTCAGAAGCATCTGGATATTTGTAATGATATTCATTCCCGCTCCGGGTTACAAAGGCCTCCTGCTCATCTTCGGAAAGTGGGAAGGTTGGAATTCTCTCGTCATCTTCTCCTGGAATGGCAGAAGCTCCATAACAAGACTTCCCTTTTCCTTTTGATCTTTTCTTGGAAGAGGCTCCAGTCCATTGTTCATCTCCAATCAAGTCCGGATGAACCCAAAGAATCTCGCCATTCGGGGCTGTATGTGGTACCAGTCCTTTCTGGCGCTGTTTGTGAGGATCATCGTTCACCGTCTTCACTGCTACATTTATTACTGGTTCATGTTGGAACCAGTTCAAAGGAACAGACCCGAAGCTAATGGATACTGCATTCGCACCCACTTTCTTCTCCTTGGGTTGCTTCATAGTGATGACCTCGACATCGATTAGGGCTTGGATCTTATCTTTAAGAGCGTAGCATGCCTTGGTAGGATGGTGCACCGCTCTGTGAAAAGCACAATATTTTGGATTACTAATTCTTTTAGCGTCTTCTTGATCCTGGACCGGAGGCAACTTGATCTTGTTGTTCTCGATAAGGTATTTAAAAATACCGGGTACTTCATCCTCCTTGAACGAATAGACCTTTGGGAATTTTGGCTCCGCAGCCTTTTGCTTCTGGGGCTGTTGCTGCCACCTTGATTGTTGTGGCGCCTTTTTGTTGCTGCTGCTGCGGTTGCGCTTGCACCTCGAATGTTTGATTTGCATCCACAGCATTCGCATGTGCTTTTCCCTTCCCCTTAGGGACAAAGTTCTGTTGTGGAGCATTATTCGCTATTTGGCCCCTTTCCGCTTTCTTCCTTTTAAGGAATCGCTCGGCTCGTTCTCCTCGCACCTTCAAGTCCTTCCAGGTCTTCGGTGGTGCCATTCCCATAGCTTCGAGGATGTCCAACGAAAGATTATTGTGACAAGTCTCGAGAATAAAGTCTTCGCTGACCGGATCTCTGCAGTTCATTGCTTTGTTCCGAAATCTCTTCATGAAATTTTCAACCGTCTCACCATTCTTCTGTTTCTCATCGAATAGTGTACCGATTGAGATTTCTGTGTCGTCATCGAAGAAGTTCGTCAGGAACATATCTTCCATATCGTCCCAACTGCTGATACTCCCGGGCTTGAGACGGCGATACCAGTCGAAGGCTGCTCCGCGAAGAGTGCCGACGAATGACCGCACCATAAGAGGTTCATTCCCAGAAATGATTCCTAAGTGAGACTTAAAATATATTAAGTGTTGGGTAGGGGAACCCTTTCCATCAAACGGCGTAAAGTTGATTAAATTAAACTTTGCCGGATACGGAATTGATTCTCACTCCCTTGGGTATGGACATGGTATGCCGGACCTCTT
Organism: Asparagus kiusianus; assembly: GCA_022839385.1. NCBI lineage: Eukaryota > Viridiplantae > Streptophyta > Magnoliopsida > Asparagales > Asparagaceae > Asparagus > Asparagus kiusianus. The sequence goes on from BQKN01064073.1 coordinate 165,651, forward strand.
CACTTCTTGAGCATTCATCAACGCGTTGATTTTTCTCTCCAAGTCCTTCATCTTCTTGTCTTCACTCGTATCTGTCTTCGAGTGGCTTCAGGGAGAGGTAACGTGGTCCTCTTTCGCATTATCATCCATGGGACCGCCTCCATTGTCGTTGTTGACAGGAGGGATATTTATGTTGACATTATTCTCTTCCCGTTCATTCTCATCTTGATTCTGATTATTGCAACGACTGGGTTCTCCTTGGTGAGTTGTCAGTGCCGCAATTTGCTGGTCATGCATCTCTCTCATCCGTTGCATGGCCATCTCCATCTCGAACTTGAAAGTTTCCTTCTGCTTATTCAGGGCATCTTCAAGCATCTTGGTCACTTGCTCGGCGCTGATCATGAATGACTCGTAGGGTTGTCCCACACTAGAAGCCGTGTCATCGGACGCTATAGCCGAGCAAGAATCTGAACCAGCATCTGACACCTCTTCTTCCAAAGGAAGTCCCTTTTGCATCCTTTGGTAATTCTTTCGCGTATTGATCCCTGATCGCGATCGAGTCACACGCTGGGATACTCCGGCAAACCGATCTGGGTTGAAGTGTCGTGTTGATTTCCCTCTGCCGGCCATGTTGACGGACACTTCTAGATATTCGTCCTCTTGACGGACAAACTTCTTCCCACGAAAACGCCTTGGCTTGGAAATTCTCTCGAACACCGAGACTCTCCTTGGGGTTTTAGAACAGCAGTATTCTGACAATACCGCCTTGATTATGTTGGCACACGGACAGTGAGACTTCGTGTCTTGAGCGTATCTCTTTCGAGATTTATCTGCATTCCCGGCTCTATAGTACAACTCGTTAGTTTGGTAACTGGAGCAACCCATAGAATGCTGGCATAGCTTCCTAGGTATAACACCATTATCATCAGACGAATGTGCTTCCCTCTGGGGATATGACGCTTTATTAGCATTTTCAAAAGTCACACGTTCAAGTTTACGCTTCTGCGAGCGTGAAAACCTAACGGGTTCTTGAACTTCGACCCGCAATCCGATGCGGTCGGTAACAGGGGCTTTCCCTCTGTTATCTTTCCTAGGGGGATTGGTATGACCCCTAGTCTAGTTTGTCATTGGTGGGCCTCTCAACGGTCCCAATCGCTCCTTGACAGGTGCTTTGCCTCGATCTTCTGGTAAAGGACCAAGGCGACCCTTCAAAGGAACTCTGGATCTTGTAGGATCCACGTTCTTGCCTAACTCCGTAGGAGGTGCGGGAACGGGATCTGGATCTGAAGAAGTTTGGGTGATAACTCCACCCACTTTTGTCTTAGGTGCCGGTTTTGATTTTGGCACCCAAACCCGTTTATGTGTAGACGGCTTTTTGACCGCCTCTTCTTTCTGCATCTCTTCCGCTTTCTGCAGAAGGACTCGGGCATGCGCGAGCAACGCGTGGCGTTTCTTGATTCGCTCTTCGAGAGTGGAGTGAGTCTTCTTGATGCGGACCCATTCATTTGTCTCCGCTTTAGAGGAGGAGTTAGTTGTTCGCCGTTGTTGCTCTTAGCGCTGTCTGGACTTTAGATCCTCATTGTAGCGGATCCCGTCCATCGATTCTGCGGCCTTGGCTAGTTGTCGGGCGAGGCGTTGACGCCGTCTTTGGCGCGCCCTCTTCGACAAAGTTGGAGCACCTTCATTAGCCATCTTCTCGGCGGAGGGGAAGTTCGGATCTGCGGCTTTGACCACGTTGGACGACGCGGGGACGTCGCGTGGTGCGGGCGCAGCGACGGCAAGGGGATCTTGGATCTTCGAGCCGAAAGTCCCGCGAGCGTTTCTGGAAGAGGAAGCCTTCCTGCGCCTGTTGGGAGAGGCGGATCTGGAGGAGGAGGAAGAGAGGTACTCTTCAAACTTTTGTTGATCGAACTCGTATTCGATCTCTTCGTTCACCCGGATCTTGAATGCCGGTTGCGTCACGACAGTCTCGGCAGCGAGGCTGTTGGTTCCCACTGTGGTTGCCAGCTTGTTTTCATCAAAAGTTACCTTCATCATTGATTTCATTAAACTTCAAACGTTACAAATGAATTCAAATATTGAAAAATAAAAATTACAACTTTATCGAAAATAAACACAAGATCAGTTTGTCGTCTCTTGCTTGCGTGGGTCTTTAGCCTGTGACAGGGACGTCGATATCCGTGGACCACCTGGCAATCAGATCTGGTTCAGATCTTCGTCGATCCGCGAGGAGATCTAGAAACTGAAGCGCCTATCTCGGAAAAAGCGAGATATTTGCTCTTCTTAGGATTACCGACATGGGGTAATGCTAAGGAACGGGTGCGGGTGATGTAGATCTGATGAAGAACTCTCTTGTGTTGAAGTGCTCGATCACTCTTCAGTCCGGCAGGGCTTCGCCAATTCTCCCAAAACTCCAGATCTGAAAAAATGAGGCCTAAGGCTTGTATTTATAGGCATGAGGGATAACGGAGCGGTTAAAACGGACTACAGGGCCCAAATCCGCGTTGGGACACCCCTGGGGTGTCTCGAAAAATCCGAGACACCCCTGGGGTGTCTCGGAAAATCCGAGACACCCCTGGGGTGTCTCAGAAAACCCAAGACACCCCTGGGGTGTCTCACATTGACCGAGACGCTCCGTTGAGGTGCATTCGTCCGCTTCCGCTGTAAATTCTTCGTCCGAACTCAGATTTTAGTGATTCGAAGTGCGTTGGAAGTCTGACGAAGAGTTCTATCAGCTCCGATGGTTAGATTATCTATAGGATGAATGAGACACAAAGGGCATTGTTCCTTTTGTAAACATCACGGGGCTCCCGATTAGCCCGTGCCTTCGTTATTCCGAAATTCTGTCAGCTCACGTAGTTCGTTGATTCATTTCAAGCGTTCACCGATGTCAATCGAACTCCTGTGAACCAGATAGTGACGTTCATTGTCGTTTCTTAACACTGAGCTGTTCGTGGAGACCTATAGGCAATTTTCGATGCCTACAATACTTTTGTCTTCCCTCCTAGAGAGTTAGAACGCTACAGTCACGACAGTGAGTAGCTCATCGGGAAACAACAAGTTAAAGTTCGACGATGTTCGTGATTTGGTTCTCAGTGAGGAGATCCGACGGAGAGAGTCGGGTGAAGCTACAACCTCTTCAGTATTACATACAGAGTCAAGAGGTAGAAATTCAACCAGAGGGAATGGACGAGGCAGATCAAACTACAGAAGTAGATCAAAGGACAGGAGGTCCAAGTCAAGGAATCCAAGCAACAGCTCGAAGGCTATCGAGTGTTGGAATTGTGGAAAGACCGGGCATTACAAGAATCAGTGCAAGAGTGCACAGAAGGAGAAAGAAACGAAGGCAGAGGTTAATGTCACTTCCACTTCAGGAGGAGACGATTCATTGATATGCTCTTTGGAGAGCAAGGAGGAATCTTGGGTGTTAGATTCAGGAGCGTCGTTCCATGCTACTTCTTAGAAAGAATTCTTCGAGAAGTATACCCCCGGAAATCTTGGTTACGTATATCTTGGGGATGATCAACCGTGTGCTATTGTGGGCAAAGGTGTGGTAAAAATTAAGTTGAACGGGTCAGTATGGGAGCTGAAGGATGTTAGGTATATTCCCGACCTGAGAAAGAACTTAATATCCGTAGGTCAGTTGGCTAGCGAAGGATACACCACGACCTTCCATGGAGATGATTGGAAGATCTCAATGGGCGCAATGACGATTGCCCGAGGCAAGAAGACTGGTACTCTGTATATGACAGCAGGTGCACGTTATTTGATCTTAGTTACAGCAGACAATGAGACTTTAAAGCTGTGGCACCAGAGACTCGGTCATATGAGTGAGAAGGGGATGAAAATCATGCACACAAAGGGAAAACTCCCAGGACTGCAGTCAGTGGAGATGGATATGTGTGAAGAATGCATACCTGGAAAGGAGAAAAGAGTCAGCTTTTAGACAAGTGGCAGAACCCCCAGGAAAGAGAAGCTAGAGCTTGTTCACTCAGATGTTTGGGGACCAACCACCACCGCGTCCATTGGTGGGAAACACTACTTCATGACTTTTATCGATGATCACTCTCGAAAAGTGTGGGTCTACTTTCTGAAGCATAAGTCAGAAGTATTTGAAGCTTTCAGGAGATGGAATGCTATGGTCGAGAATGAGACCGGTCTGAGAATAAAGAAGTTCAGGACCGACAATGGCGGTGAGTATGAAGACACCGGATTTAAGAAGTTCTGCTATGAGCATGGGATCAAAATGGAAAGAACCGTGCCCGGCACGCCTCAGCAAAATGGTGTAGCTGAGCGGATGATCAGAACATTGACAGAGAGAGCCAGAAGCATTCGAGTACAGTCAGGCCTACCGAAGCAATTTTGGGCAGAAGCGGTCAACACAGCAGCTTACTTGATCAACCGAGGTCCATCGGTTCCATTGGAGCACAGAATACCAGAGGAGGTATGATACGGAAAGGAGGTAAAACTCTCACATCTAAAAGTTTTCGGTTGTGTAGCTTACGTGCATATTAGTGATCAAGGCAGGAATAAGCTTGATCCCAAGTCAAAGAAATGCACTTTCATCGGCTATGGTGAAGATGAGTTTGGCTACCGCATTTGGGACAACGAAAATAAGAAAGTGATCAGGAGTAGAGATGTGATATTCAACGAGAAGGTGATGTACAAGGACATGCACAAGACAGATGACTCAGAGAGAGAGAGAGTTAATATTTGTAGATGCAGATAATGTCCCGAGTAACCTCTCGGACGAACCCAATGCAGAAGATCCTCAGCCAGAAGAGCCTGTTGGACAAGATGGTGCGCAGGAGCCCGACGCACCAGCTCCGATTTTGAGGAGATCTTCACGGCCTCCTGTGCCCAACAGGAGATACATGAACTATCTGTTGTTGACAGATGGAGGGGACCTGAAAGCTTTGAAGAAGCTTGTCAGAATGGAGATGCGAGCAAGTGGGAGCTTGTCATAAAAGATGAGATGAAGTCTCTCATCTCAAATCAGACGTGGGAACTAGCTGAGTTGCCTACGGGTAAGAAGGCACTACACAATAAATAGGTGTATTGGGTGAAAGAGGAGCAAGATGATTCCAGAAGATATAAGGCCCGCTAGTTGTCAAAGGTTTCCAGCGGAAGGAAGAAATTGACTACACTGATATTTTCGCTCCCGTGGTGAAGCTAAATACTATCAGGACCATGATGAGTATTGTAGCAATTGAAGATCTTCATCTCGAGCAGTTAGACGTGAAGACGGTGTTTCTTCACGGAGATCTAGAAGAGGAGATATACATGCACCAGCCAGAAGGTTTCTCAGAAGAAAAGAAGAAGAACCTGGTGTGCAGACTCAAGAAGAGCTTGTATAGCCTGAAACAAGCCCCAAGGCAGTGGTACAAGAAGTTTGACGGCTTCATGCATAAGGAAGGTTTCCAGAAGTACAACGCCGACCACTGTTGCTACTTCAAAAGATATCAGTCCAGTTATATCATCCTAATGCTGTATGTTGATGATATGTTAGTTGCAGGAGCAGATATGGAGGATATCAGGAGTTTGAAGCAGCAGCTATCAAAGGAGTTTGATATGAAGGACTTAGGTCCAGCGAAGAAGATCCTTGGAATGCAAATCACGAGAGACAAGAAGAAAGGGTTCTTACAGTTGTCTCAGACAGAGTACATCAACAGTGTTTTGCAGAGATTCAACATGGGCGACGCCAAGCTAGTGAGCACACCCTTGGCCAGTCATTTTCGTTTATCGAAGGATCAGTCTCCTCAGTCAGAAGAAGAGAAAGAGAGTATAGCTAAGGTCCCTTACGCCTCAGCCATCGGAAGTTTGATGTACGTAATGGTCTGTACGAGACCAGACATTGGCCATGTAGTGGGAGTGGTCAGCCGGTTTATGTCGAATCCAGAAAAAGCTCATTGGGAAGCGGTCAAGTGGATTTTGAGATATCTACGAGGCACCACACAGAAGTGTTTGCATTTTGGTAAGGGAGAGGTGGAAGTGCAAGGGTACGTAGATGCAGACTTTGGAGGTGAAGTCGATCACCGAAAAAGCACCACCGGTTATGTATTCACCGTCGGAACTACAGTTGGTAGTTGGATGTCACAGATACAGAAGATTGTCACTTTGTCCACTACAGAAGTTGAGTATGTTGCGGTGACTGAAGCCAGTAAAGAGATAATATGGCTTCAGGATTTGTTAACTGAGCTGGGATGCAAACAGGAGAGGAATGTCTTGCATAGCGATAGCCAGAGTGCGATTCACTTGGCGAAGAATTCCGCATTTCATTCTAGAATGAAGTATATTAGGCTTCGGTACCACTTCATCAGATCCCTGTTGGAAGATGACGTGTTGAAACTAGAGAAGATTCCAGGAAGTAAGAATCCAGCAGATATGTTAACAAAGATGGTGACCGTTTAGAAACTGGAGTTGTGCGCAACGTCAGTTGGCCTTCATGCATAGATGATGAGGGCGGAGCCACACAGGAGAAGGAGCTTGATGAGATATCCTGCTGACGACGGTTTTATCTCCAAGTGGGAGATTGTTGGGTCGAGTGTGGAGTTCAAACCTCCGCAGGCGCCCTGGCGATGAAGTCGACGCAGGCGAAGTTGGGAGGCAGACGAAACCTGTTGGCGAGTTCGACGAACAACTGCAGGCAGAACTTTGAGCAGGCGAAGCTGCAGGCGAGTCTTGAGTGCGGGCGACTTTTGGTCTGGCGAAATCGTTCAAGGCGAGCTCGAGGCAGGCGGATTTCGAACATGTGAAGTCCACGCGACGTGCAGGCGAGCTCGAGGATAGCTCACGACAGGCTGTCGTGAGCTGGCTAGGGTTTCCCTATAAAAGGGGAAACCCCAAGCCCGAGATACTGTAG
>BQKN01064082.1:6544-20838 GCA_022839385.1 Asparagus kiusianus
TCCCTCCCTCCCTCCCTCCCTCTCTAGCTCGCTCTAACCCCCATGAAGCCCACTCTACTTGAAACACATGCGCTTAAAGATGAAGGAGGCACTAGAGATTGGCTAGTAGGAGAGCACAAAGGCAAGCAAACATCCCCAACGGAACCTCAAAGCAACAGCTTAGAGCTAAGGCTCGGCATATCTTTGAACGCTAGTGCCAGCACTAGCAACAAACAAGTGTACAAAGACAGCAACATGATCAGCCCGAGTACGAGGCTCCTGAGCACGCTTGAGCACCATGGGCTCGTGCTCAACGGGCTTGGGCCGAGTTGTAGCGTGCCCAAGGGCTGGGTCCCTCCCGAGCTTGGGTGCAGTGGGTTCATCCACCCATGGAGCTTGGCTGCCCGCCAGCAGAAGGCGGTTCTTGAGCAGGCTCATCAGAGAGCCAACGGTGCTTGCCCAACCCTGGCAGTTTCAAGGTTTTTTCTTTTTCTTTTCCCATATTTTCTTTTTAAATGTTTTAATCTATTCAATATTCTATCTTTCCGAATTATTTGGAAATTAAATATAAACGAGGGCAGATATTCCATATGTAAGTTCTCAGCCGATGTGTTAGCGTGACGCGCATCTGTACTCATGTAACTCTAAGTCATAAATATATTCAGATCATAACTAATGGTTCAATATTTAGAAATGAGAGTGGACACACTAGCTTCTGCTTACTATATTGATTGTTCTTCTAAAAGGTTTATATAAATTAATGCACATTTAGTCTGTTATTTTCAATGTAAATTTAATATTAATGATAACAGTTATTGGTTGAATAAATAGGCCTTTTATTTTTTTTATTTTTAAAAAATTCATATTGTGCTTATAATTTCTTACTACATATAGTGTTCCTGAGAGTTTTATTTAACATACGTACACACACATGCATGTATTTATCTGAAACGAATGTATTTTAATTAGAAAATAGAGCTTGGGCTTCATATAGAAAACCTATTGAAGCTTAGGGTGTAAAACACAAAAATATACAGGTATTTTTCATAGGAGTGCAAAGCCATTGACGGGAGGCGGCTAGCAAGTAGCGAGAATGAGTTGACTCTAACTAAGCGTTCCTCGCTTGAGTCAATTCATATATAATTAAAATCTTGAAAAGTTTTACTGTGACAAAAATGCGTTTATCGATTGATTATCACGCGAGGAAAATTTTAATACTCGTTAATTATATTCTTGTAGGAAGAAAATAAGAGGAAGTAAATTATTTATTTTTAAGACTACACAATAATAAACCTAATCCACTATATATTAACCTGAGCCTTGAGGTGAATCCGAGAGAAATCCAACGAAAAATGAAGAAAAGAAAATCCTAAGGATCCCTTTGTATACATGAGTTCTAGTTAGAAAATCAAGATACTATGCATGTTCCGATAGAAACTTAAAATTGGATAGTTACGAACCACCGATTTCATTTATACTAGCTAACACTTAACAAATCCTCTCACTTTTCTATATGATTTTCTATAGAGGACTCATTTAAGAGTTTTTCCAAATAAGAAGTCCATTCTAATGTTTCTCATGGAGCAATAAATTCTATAAAAAGCATTTCAAAAGGGGAAAAAATCACAAAAAGTGGTTATATAAAAGAAAAAGGACAGGGCCCACTACGGTTGGGCTTGTTACTTGGCCTATATAAGAAATTGGACTTAAAAGGCCAAATTTAGCTAAATTCTGCGTCAACTAAAGGCCTTACACTCCCTAGAAAACCACTCCTCAAAGCCCATTGAATTTTACAATTCCACTATAGAGAATATTCTACGTGCCAACGGTTTTAACTATCCAATATTTGCATGGATGCACTAAAGATTTGCTCCAGACATAATTACCCACGTATTCATGTAACTTCTTCAAATCCTCTCGCATTGTTTTGGTGATCTCAGCCCAAATCAAGATTTTTATTGTTATCCTCTCATTATCATATCCAATTATGACCAATTCTCATCTATTATAAGTACCTAATCAATCCTACACTCTTGCAATTTATATATATATATATATATTACTTATGATCATTTAATTTTTCTTAGGTATGGTTTATGTTTAATTTCTTGATACTTTTTTTTTAATAATATGAATTGCATCAATAAAATTTTTGTATCAGATTAACTCCGCCGACGCCTCCACCAATCGTCGGCTGGCCGCCTGTCCGTGCATCTCGGAGGAACTTATCGGGTTTGAACCCGATAAAACCCGAAATGGAGGATGAAAAGGATGCTAAAAAAGCAAAAATAGAGGAAAATGGAGAGGAGAGAGCTATTAGCTCAAATGATCAAGTGAAGCCTACTACAATGTTTGTGAAGGTGAACATGGAGGGGTTTGCAGTGGGCCGGAAGATCAATCTTAAGGCCCATGATAGCTATGAGTCACTTTCTCGTGCTCTTCAGAAAATGTTCGCAAATTTCCTCTCTAGTAAGTGATTTTTATTCATGAGTATCTTTGTGCGTGACATGACAATTGTTGATTGCTTGCGAAAAATACTAATTACTGCATCTTTTCATCTATATATAGTATGGGACACTTAAATGTTAAATATTTTAATATTGTAACTTGTGACATTTGTTGTCAGTGAGTCTAGCGAATGTTCGAGATCAAATTACGACTTTCATAAACAAAATGCAAAAATATAACTTATGCCTCGTTTGACGCGCGGGAATGGACTCAAATAAGAATGGAATGGAAAAAGAAATAGAATGGAATTAATGTAAGAATGGAATAGTCATTCTCATTCTCACGTTTGGATGTAATTTATAAAATGAAGTGAGAATGAACGTATTTTAAAATTGTATTTCTTATTGATTCACATTTAAGTAGGAATGCTAATTCCCTATCATTTCATTAGGAATGCTCATTACGACATAAGGTGGGAATTGATGAGAAGTGGGAATGTGCATTCCAACTTCAAAAAAGATGATGTGTTTGGTAGGAATGAGTGAGAAGTGAGAATGACCATTCCATTCCACCACATTCCCGCGTACCAAACGAGGCCTAATAATATTAAATGAATTTTTAAAAATTGACATTTTTTCGGACTATTCAATTGAATATTTGGAAGTATGTCACCACTCCATTGATTAGCTATGAAAGCTCCTCAATTTGTTTACCACCCACTTAATAAACTTCGCACAAACATTTCAACAGCGTTTTCTATAGAATAACGGGTAGAAATGTTTCTCATGAGTATTAATAACTTTTTTCATAGTAAAATTTAGCATTTTTGGAATAATTTTTCATTTTCTATGCATTAATACAAATAGATGTGTCGCTATAATATATTATTTCGAGAAAATATTTAGCATATAGGTCTCCATCTAAAAATGTTGTTTATTTGCCTATGCCTTAGCTAATTACTCCAACTCTACGCACGAAGAACGAGAGGAAGACAACAGCTCCGACTACATTCTACTCTATGAAGACAACGAAGGGGATCGGATGCTTGTAGGAGATGTGCCTTGGGAGTAAGTTATTTTTAAATATAATTGTGGTTGAATTAATTTCCTTCTCATATATATATTCTTGATATTAATTTTGATTATATACATACATATAATTTAATAAATTTTGCAGGTTGTTCATAACTTCCGTGAAAAGGCTGTACATCGCTCATAGTCCCGAAACACCGAAAAAGGGTATGAATAATTATCAGCATTTTGAAGAAAAATTATGTTTAACTTTTAATTTATTTAAAATATATATATATCTTATTTGCTGATGGCATCTGTGTGAATTTTTTTTTTTTTTTCAGATGATGAGAAGGTGACTGATGACCAAAAGTGAGCAATAGCTACAAGACTAACCAAAATCAAGAAGGGAACAATATTATTGCATTAATAGTAGATTTCATTTTGATTCTATCATGTGAATTACTCTAGGTTTGGTGAGTGCGTAGCATTTCGAGAGCTTTGTGTTAAATTTTACCGTTGCTTTGTTTATGGGGACGTGTACTCTAAATGATGAAATAATTACATCTTCAATCTTATTGTGCTAGCTTCTCGTGCTGTGTTCATACAAATAATGGACGAGGAAAACTTTATTTGATTTACTAAAATATATATTTGCCTCTTTGGTTACTTATTGCTAGAGTATAGAATATTATAAACTCAATTAGGAAATATGAGCTAGCTCTGGGCAATCTAGCTACATTGAGTTAAAGTTGTATTGTGATAAATTAAGGTTTTCAGAAAATATTATTTTTTTTAAATATTATTTTTTAAATTTGTATTTTACAAGAAATATTTTCTGAAAAATAAGTTTTGATTAATACTTTTTTGGAAAATATTATATTCTTGAAAAAAATATTATTTTATATTAAAAAATAATTTTTTTATTAAATTATTTTAGATCTTTAATGAAGTATAAATAGTGATCTTGAGGTTTTAGTTTTTTATTAATTTGAACTACTTGCAACTTGCAGTAGCACCGCAACTGCAATTTACGCTCAAATTGTATAAGTCGGAAGCTCCAACCAGTGGGAAATTTGTAACTTATAGTAGCAAACACAACATCTAAATTGCAAAAGAACAAACACTTGCTCCTGAACAAAAATGATCTAATTGCACAGTCGCAATCTAAAAAACACACCCTAATTGTAGCTAGGCAATAAAAAAATTATTATTCTAATCATAACTAAAAAAACTTACAATTTAATATACAGGGTTGAGTTAAACGAGGAGCAAGTACCATTCATGAGAGATTTTAGCTTCACTTGAAAAGAATCACAAGTGTGTAGGCATTATCCTAGGCTTCTCATTAAGGAAGTGATTCCCCCCTAATGGTACAACTTTTTTTTTTTTTTGGTCAATGAAAAAGATTTTATTCATTACCAAGTGTGAACATTACATAGCACTCAACAAAACCAGATAGTCTGGGACTTAGCTAGTCAAAAGATCCCAAAATTACAAACTCATAATTTTTTCCTTTACATACTCTGGATAATCATCATTCAAGACTTTAGAGAAAATGGAAATTTTTATCACACGAAGCAGTTGATCAGGTTGTCTCATTTTGCTTTGAAAAATCCTCAAGTTCCTCTCTTGCCATATCTGATAAACTGAAACAGAGAGAGCCAATATCTTCTCAATTTTTCTGTAAAATTCTTTTTTTGAAGTCTGTAACTATACCAGTCTATAATGTGCTCCCAAACACATGATCTCCAATTGAATTTCAACCAATCCATGACCTGGTTCCAAACACTTGCACTGTACTGACAGTCAAAGAAAAGGTGATGGCATGTTTCCAGGTGAATTGAACATAGCACACACCTATTAGTATTAATGATGTTCATACGACAAAGCCTCTCCTGTGTTAGCAATCTAGAATGGGCAACTAACCACAAGATGAATGAATACTTGGGATAATGAAGACTATCCCATACAGTAGCTGACCATGATACCTGATGAGAAGATTGATTCAGTTTATCATAGACTGCCGAAACAACTATTTTTCCATTTAAACAGCAGCTATCAATTAAATTCTTCAAATTCTCAATGCTCCCCAGTTTGCCAATCAACATATTTCTCATCTTTATAATTTGCTTCCACATCCAAGAATCATTCGTCTTAGCTTGCACCTACCAAACATTAGCATGACACAAATAGTTACCATGTATCCATTTGACCCATAAATGGTCCTTTTTGAGATGTATTAACCACATAATCTTGACAGCAGCAGCTTGATTCCAAATTCTAGCAGAAAACACACCTAAACCTCCATGATTTTTATTTTGACAAACTGAATTCCAAGAGACAAGAGGTATTTTCTGATTCCATAGAAACTCAGAGCATAAACTGTCAATCTTACGAAGAACTTTACTTGGCAAAATGTAATTATTTGTCCAGAATATATGAACTCCCAGGATGACAGATTTAATCAATTGTAATCTCCCGGCATAAGATAACACCTTCCTCTTTTGCCAATTTTGAAATTTCTCAGAGATTTTACTAAGGAGTGCAGAACAATCCAAACAAGAGAGCCTTTTTGATATCAATGGCACACCAAGATATCTCACTGGTAGAACACCTTCAGAGAACTTCAAATAAGAGCATATTTGTTGCTTAAGAGAATCATCAATACCACTCATATAAACTGAACATTTATTTGGGTTTGTGTCTAGGCCAGAAACATGACTGAACTCCTGGAGGCAATTGAAAATCTTGGAAATAGAGTTCATATCAGCCCTTGCAAACAGCAGCAAATCATCAGCAAAGAAAAGGTGCGTTATCTTTAACCTGAGAAAGCTATAATTGCAATCTTTGTGTAAATGCCGAAAATAATGGCGCATAAATCCACGAACAAGAATCATAGGCTGCTGCTTAAAATTGTCCTATATATTGATACATGCTCAGCCTCTTGTATCAGGAAAAAAATATATATCCCAAGTTTCAAACAATAGAGATCTCGGCGAATTGTTCAAACAAAAATTCGATCAAATAACTAACGCACAAAAGTTGGACGGCAAGGAAAATACAAGCCGGCTAGAGTTTAAATTATAGGCTAGCTACAATCATCATGAGCTAAGATAAAATTAAGGACAAATTTTTGATTTAAGCCTACTCCCAAAAAAATAATCAAAATAGACTTAGTCCCAAAATATTTATCAAAATAGACCTAATTTCTGTCACATTGGCTTAGCTGAAACTAGGTCGATTTTGATAAATATTTTGGGAACTAGGTTGACTTTTTTTTGGAAGTAAAGAACAGGGCAAGATGCTCTATCAGAAGTATATTATATATCTCAAAATGTACATCTAGGAGTGATTTCGTTGGAGACCCCTTAAGAGTAGAGGAGCGGACATTTATCGTCACTCTACACAACAGGGGATGAGCAAAAGAAAGCACCCATAGTCTCAGCAAGGACTATACAGAAGAAGTAAAGTATATGAACAAACATAAGCTAACAGATACATAAAACTAGCCAGAATAAGTGTTCGTGTCCATCCCAAAAAAGACGAGAAGAGAGAGTTGGCTAAGGATTGGCCGCAGCGTAGGGGTGCATTCGGTCCGAATACGGCTCGGATATGCCTACCATATCCATATCTACTTACTCATCTCGGATACGGTTACGGATACGGATATACCTCGGTAAGAAAAATTCATATCCATATCCGCTAAAATTGGATACGGTTACGGATATACATGCGGATATATAAGCGGATATGTATGCAGATACAAAACGGATATGAGAAAGCTAGATAGTATTGAGAAAAACATAGTTCATGTGATACAAAAGAGTTCGTTTATATGTTCATTATATCTGAAAAGTTAAGATTAGACATCTTGATCATCAAAATTAACCACAAATCCATAATCTAAGAATTAAAACTATCGTAAGAGTATGACTAATATGTATTCAGCTATTTCAGATACGAATATAGATATTTTACTATAAAACCATATCCGTAACCATATCCTATCGGTTATAGATTTGAGTAACAATATCCGTATCCTAACGGATACGATTACGGATATTTCCTCGGATACGGATACTGTTTAGCATCCCTACAGCAGCGTCATTGCTATCCTCACTAGAAGAAAAGAGCTCTGAAGTACCCTTCTCACAAATGATAGTTGTTTGGGTCAAAAGTTAATTTTTTTATTGTTAAACTCATTACAACTTCTTTCGTTACAATAAGTTCAAAAAAGATTTGTCTTTTTATAAGACCTTTACACAATAAAAATAAAAGATTATAACTTTTTCAAACACACGCAGAGAACATTTATCACCCGCTGCTTGTGTGGGATCTTTGCCTGTGCTGGGACGCGTTAGTCCGTGGACCGTCACGGATCAGATCCGATTGACGAAAAATTGATTAAAGCTCTTACTTCACAAAGGAAGTAATCACTGAAGTGATAATCTTGATCAAGCGAGATTACGACTCTTCTCGAGATCAAAACAAAGTTTGATCCGGAGGAATGGGGAACGGGGCTTTAGATCCTTCGAATTGCTCATTCTTTATGCTGAGATTCGCTAAGATCTGTTAGTCCTCTCTGAAGTTCGTGGATCACTCTTCAAACCACAACACCTCGCCCTAGATCCTCTAAAATTTGTGGCTCCCTTCAGATCTCTTCTTATGAGGGTGTTAGGGGTGTATTTATAGGCTTTAAATGTCGCGTTTGTGGATAGGAATGTCGTATTTGTGGATAGTGTTGTGCCTCGAGAAACCAAAACAATCACCGAGAAAGATAAAGAACTAACCAAAATCAACAGCACAAACAATCAAACACCAGTTTTACGTGGTTCGGCGAGATGCCTACGTCCACGGGGCAAGGAGGGGGGAGTTTTTACTATTAGAAATCAAGAGGAACAAACTAGGGTTACAAATCTCTCATAAACCCTCAACAATCAACTCTCAATCTCTCCAATTGCTCCTAGAATAGAAGCCTAAATAAAACTCTCTCAATCTGCTCAAATTCGTCCTTGCTCATCACCCTAAAAAAACACCCAAAGGGTATTTATACAAATCCAAAACGAACCGGGTCTGAAAACAGATCCAACTTAAAACCGCAGCGGCGGTCGACCGGTACGGTCAACCGCGATCCATCTCGGTCGACCGGCCCGGTCGACCGCCCTCCATCCAGCGGCTCGTTCCAATGTCCAGAGAGTCCGTCGGTCGACCGCGGCGGTCGACCGACCCTGATGCAGACATCCAGTGCCTCTTGTGCACGAATGCGGTCGACCGCACCGGTCGACCGCCAACCTGTCTGCTCGAAATCTGAACCTGAGCTCCATCTTCTTCAAATCTCCACCTCGGCGAAGATTCTTCCAAAACTGAGCCGACACCGAACAAACCAACGCCTCAACTGCTGTATCCAGTACGCCATGGCAACGGACTCATGACAACGGACTCCAATCACAACACGTCGAGACCCAAACGGGAGTGCGAACACTCAACCCCAAAACAACTGTGCCTACTCGCCAAACAACTGAGCCTACACCGACTACACCAAATGCCTCACTTGCTGAGACCCAAATGGGAGTGCAAACACTCACCCCAAACGTCGATGTCGCTCACCAAATCGGCTGCATCATAAAGACTGCCTACGTATCCTCTCTGAGGAATCAAGCCTTCACGTAGTTCACCAAATCGGCTCCAACGGCCCTCAATCCAACCTACGGCTGATAGCATCATCAACGGCCCCAAACTGAAGTGATCCAAACACCTCCACCTGAGGTGAAACAATGGCCGTATCCAAAGCGTATCCACCAGCTGCATCCAAATCAACCATCTCATCATCTGCACCCATAAATAAATGACTCCCTCGCTGTGCCACCTCAACTGAAATCCCAACCAATGCAGAATGACCTGGAGTATATGGGAAAACCCCCACCCAATGTGGAGTAGCATCAACCTCCACCCGCTGCGATATCCCTCTGATCTGATCAATACTCTCCACCTGCCGAGAGTCCAAAGTGACAAACCTGCTCAGACCAAACTCAGAAGCTTCCAACTGATAGCCGAAAGAACTCCTGAATCCCAAATGCGCAATCAGATCCAATCTCACATCAACGATGTGACCAAGTGCTGGGTAGCCAAATATCCGACGCCGACCAAAATCTGAAACAGCTCCACCAGATCTAACAACTCTATACGCAGCAGTCGACAACCTCATAAGATAGCCCAATCGTGTCGAAGCCAGAATACCAGATCCACTGCTCGACAACCAACGCCGATCCTCCTCCAGAAAAGAACGGCCCACTAATTCTACCACCTCATCACGTCGCCCCACTGTCTCCTCTCCTCTGAAGTGTCTCCAACTGCCATGAGCTCGGCACCAATGCAAGAAAGGACCCCTACTAGAATAAGTACGACTGGTAACCTTTCTGCCCATACACCTCCTCCAACTATTACGGACTACTAGGGCTTTATACCAACGGGACTTGGTTGCAACCCAAATATACCTAGTACAATCCCCAACATAGGAAACAAGATAACGATTACCTCCCGATGATGCCTCCTCGGAAAGCCCCCCAATGCCTAACTGAACACCTCCAATAAGGCCCCTCAATCGATGGATAGAAGTGCTGAACTCTACCTCGGTCTTCTTGCTCATCCTAATGTGTTCACAGGACTTCAATCTGCAGGTCATAGCACTCCTCAACAATCTATGCACGACATAACCAACAATATACCCCAGCACCAACCAATGCCACAGTCTAGCCATAGAAGTCGTCAGCGCCCTATCCACTACCGTGCTCCCAAGTAGATAATACAAGTTACTCCGTCTGACGCCCTTCATAACAATCATGGACCCTGATGTGACCTTCAAGCGAGAATCCGCCAAAGTCACCATATAGCCTGATGCCTCCAATACCCCAAGTGAAATGATGTTCTTCCTCAGTTGAGGAACGAACCTCACATCAGCAAACTCCCGAATCATCCCGTCACTCATCCGAATCTGAACAGTACCAAATACCACCAATAGGGCATCTGTGATCATTACCCATGAGAACAGCATCCCCTCTTTCCAACTCCTGAAAGCTGGAGAACCAATCCCTTCTAGGGCATATGTGGTAAGTAGCACCTGAATCCAACATCCACTCGGTGGAGTCAGCAACATCAACTAACGAAAGAGCTGGGCACGAATAGCCCGAAGAATCTGAATCTGAAACATCGCCACTAGCCTTGGCAATATTCACCTCTAAAGCTTGAATAACTTTCCCTTTATTCTTCACAGCTTGTAATTTTGGGCATTCGGCTTTCCAATGTCCATCCTCTCTACAAAAGGCACACTGATTCCTACCAACTGCAGGATGCCCCCCTCTAGACTGTGACCTTCTTCCACGGTTTGGACTTCTAGCTCTTGCAACCAATGCCCCCGCAACCGGCTCAATGGAAGTCTCCTTGTCCTTCTTTCGAAGTTGATAGTTCACAAGGGCTACGGTGACCTCACTATATGAAAGAGATGCCTTTCTATTAATAAGAGTGAGGACGAAGGTCTCATATTCCTCGTCGGGCAAGAAACTCAATAGCAACAATGCTTTATCCTCATCTTCAACAATGACATCTACGTTCGTCAAATCTGCAAGTAGCTTCGTGTAGTGGTTCATGTGATCACTAACGGATGTCCCCTTCTTCAATTAGAAGCGATAAAGCCTCCTCTTCAAATGCAAACGATTTTCGACGCTCTTCGTCAAATATTTGCCCTCTAGGACCTCCCAAATCTTTTTTGCCGAAGTTTCATTCATCACATCATATTTAAGGTCTTGGGTAAGGCAAGACCTAATCACACCACACGCCGTTCTATTTATTTTATTCCAAACCTTTTCATCAACGTCGGCCGGTTTCCCATCCAACTCCAATGTATCTTCCAAATTTTGCGCATTTAGCGCATCCATGACTTCACATCGCCAAAGTCCAAAATTATTTGTGCCGTTGAACTTTTCCACATCTATTTTTATAGAATGTATATTCAAACTTTGGACGGCCTTCGCACCAGAAGAACCCTCCCCACTTTTATCTTTTTCAGCCATATATTTCAAAGCACCACCAAACCAATGCGGAAACAAACGAGAAATAGATCCAAACTAAAAAAACGAGATTTTTACCAAAAAGATCCCATATTTATCACCAACTGAAGCCCTAGATGAACTTCCAAAGCGATCTACTCCTCCAAAATAGCCCAAGCGTAGCCCGGGCTCTGATACCAATTGTTGTGCCTCGAGAAACCAAAACAATCACCGAGAAAGATAAAGAACCAACCAAAATCAACAGCACAAACAATCAAACACCAGTTTTACGTGGTTCGGACAGATGCCTACGTCCACGGGGCAAGGAGGGGGGAGTTTTCACTATTAGAAATCAAGAGGAACAAACTAGGGTTACAAATCTCTCATAAACCCTCAACAATCAACTCTCAATCTCTCTAATTGCTCCTAGAATAGAAGCCCAAATAAAACTCTCTCAATCTGCTCAAATTCGTCCTTGCTCATCACCCTAAAAAACACCCAAAGGGTATTTATACAAATCCAAAACGAACCGGGTCTGAAAACAGATCCAACTTAAAACCGCAGCGGCGGTCGACCGGTACGGTCAACCGCGATCCATCTCGGTCGACCGGCCCGGTCGACCGCCCTCCATCCAGCGGCTCGTTCCAATGTCCAGAGAGTCCGTCGGTCGACCGCGGCGGTCGACCGACCCTGATGCAGACATCCAGTGCCTCTTGTGCACGAATGCGGTCGACCGCACCGGTCGACCGCCAACCTGTCTGCTCGAAATCTGAACCTGAGTTCCATCTTCTTCAGATAGGAACCACCTTTATATTTCAAAATTCTCCACTACAAACCAAATTAAGACTCTCTATAGTATTGAGTCTCATATCTTAAAGTAGGATAGTATAAATCAAGATTAATAATAAGTATGATGTAAGTTATATTTCGAAGGATATAATCATTTAAATTGTACAAGATTGGAAATGTTTGCTCTAAAGTTGAAGCATAGCCTTTCCTACATAAAATGGAACAGCTGTTTGAAAATTTAACCTTCAAGTAATGTATTTCTAAGCAAAGAAGACATTTTATTTAGGAATTTACCATTGTTCTTCATTAAATTAAATTAGTTAGCAACTCCAATGGCATACATATATACTAGTTAAAATATCTAATTAGTTAATCTCTATAAAGTTTCTTGCATCATTAGTGAACATTATGATATCCCAATTACGTATCTATCTCTACTTACTATTCTATAAGTTTAGTGAGGGTAGGAAAAGTTTGAAGGACATGGGAAAATTATCCTTTATCTCACTAAAGACATGAGGACAATATTGATCATTTCATACAAACTTTCTCTTTTCTTTTAATTCATTTCTTTTCTTATTTCTAGATCATTTTTAAGCATATCATATAGGTTACTAATTATATACCTATTACATTATATATGATGAGAAGATATAAATATGAAATGGTAAAGTTCTTTTTCAAGTAAATAAAAACAGCGATTAAAATTTCTCAATATATTTCAATATAAATATTATCAAAAGTGTACTTAGTAAACTTAATTAATAATATGAATATTAAATATGAATAAAAGAGTCTCCTTAATGTTCTAGCTAGGAAAATTACTCCATTACTCAAATTCAATAAATGGCATAGACAATTTTGAACAAGGAAAGATAAAATAAGCATACTAAGTGAATAAATTTCATCTTAGAGATACGTATGATAATTTAAGATATTAAAAATAAAGTTTTTCATTAAAAAAATAAAATAGTTAAATTCCAGTGTCGATTGCACGTGCATGTTGCACGTGCATGTAATGCTAGTATAGTTAAGTTTAAACTTGATCAACTATATCCCATGTCCTTCAGCCTTCAGTCTCAATCAGACAATATATACATAAGAATTTTTTTTTTAAAAAAAATCATGCATTTAACATTTACCACTTGTTTTGGATAGCTCAACCACATGGCTCACCTGAAGATAAAACCGTATAAATACCTTAGAAGGGTAAGCACTAGCTGACTTACCTCTTAAATTAAACAACCAAATTTAATTAATTTGAAGCAATATGCGGGGTTCATTAACATCTCCTAAACCAAATTATTACCTCCTCCTCATCCTCTTATTCCCCTTAACCCTAACCCTAACCTCAGCCCGCAAGCACGAATTACCTTGCAAACACCTTACCCTATACTACCATGACATCCTCTTTAACGGCACAAACCAAGCCAACGCAACCTCAACGCTCATCTCAAACTCAGCACCCCTCGGCAGCTTCAACTTCAGCAACTTCGTCGTCTTCGACGACCCGGTCACCTCCGACCGCCTCTTAGCCTCGCCGCCGGTGGCAAGAGCTCAGGGGTTCTATTTCTACGACACGAAGACCGAGCTCAACGCTTGGTTCGCGTTTACACTCGTGTTCAATTCTGGCAAGTACAAGGGGACTATTAACATCATGGGTGCTGATATCATTGGTCAGAAGACTAGGGATCTGTCTGTGGTTGGAGGGACTGGTGATTTTTTTATGGCCAGAGGGATAACTACTCTGAGGACTGATGCTTTTCAAGGGTGGGCTTATTTTAGGCTGAGGATGGATGTTATGTTGTATGAGTGCTACTGAAGGTGATTTTGTGTGATCTTTTTAAGTCTGTTTGCTTGTTGGCATAAGTTTATTCGAGAGAATAATTAAGTTGAATTATGCTTATATAATTTGTAGAATTATGTTTTTAATTTGCTAGTTGAGGAAGTGTGTGTTTGATGATCATCATGAAAGTAAAAGTAAAATGAATATATATATATATATATATATATATATATATAT
>BQKN01064082.1:38427-59882 GCA_022839385.1 Asparagus kiusianus
CACTATTCACCTACTTTAAAAAAGAGGCTCCATCTCCAATGCATGATCTAGTCCCTACATCATGCATTGGAGAGAGAGCCTCAATCACTATTCACCTACTTTAAAAAAAAGGCTCCATCTCCAATGCATGATGTAAGGCCTAGATTTGACCACCTCACTACCAAGTTCAATGAAAAAACTTGGTACCAAGTTTCTCCATATTTCTCATATATATATATATATATATATATATATATTCTTTTGGAGATTGAGAATTGAAGGGCCTTTGGCCACAATGGAAAAGAGCCTAATTAACAGTATTAAAAAGGGTATAAAACTACAAATATCATGTCACGTTCTCACCCCGAAGTAGAGGCCAAAATATACCTTTTCAACTCAAGAACATGAAGCCACCTAGAGAGAACCATAGATTTTGTTTGAGCATTTGCACTCTCACTAATTCACAGGAGAAAAAGATAATTTCATTACAAGTGTACAGATTTTGTTTGAACATTCGCACTCTCACTAATTCACAGAAGCAAAAGACAAATTTCATTACAAGAGTCTACAAATTTCATTACAAGAGTATATACTATGAAAGCCTCTAGCATCGATTACAACGCATATTTCAAGTCAAGAAGCAGAGACGGATGACGCCACACATAACAGTTCAGAAACAGCAACAGCAACTTCAGAGTAGCAGCGTATCATCCAACCAGTTATGCTGAATAATATCCATGCTCATTGAAAGCGCAGGCAGCCATTGCTGATCACATAAATAGCTTGCGCTGTAATTTCAAAATTGCATGTTATTTCATCGAATCAGAGGTCATGGTCCCGTCACTCCAGGGAAGAGCTCTGATATCTTGGTGAACACATCCATAACCTAAGAAAAGAGAAAAGTGCAAATAAATTGAGTTGAGCTCGGTGCACGTGCTTGGATAAGTTATAGGGTTAATGTTTATTAAAGGAAATGAACCGCTATGTGGAGAATATAAATGTTACCACTGACAAGTGATCTTGAGAAAAAGTGCAGATGAAAATGATAAGATGGCAAGTAATAGCATAGTTTACGAGTATTATCAAAATATTAGGATCGATATAATTAGACAGTTGGCAGACAACTCAATAACAAGCAGTATCAACTTAGATAGTGAAAGACACAACAAAGCATAAAATCTTCGGATGAGGCAGTCTGACGATATTTGCATTTACGACGCACAACATAAACCAAGGACAAAGAGCCAAAGTTAAACAAAATAAATGTGAGATGAAAGTGAGATTCAAATCTCACCTCCTTGTCGTTCTGATATTTTGCAATACTCAAGGGATTTTGCGAGCACTGCAAAAAGAGAAAAGTGTTGGCAAAGTAACAGGCTTGCAGTATTAATATAAACGAAAAGGAAATATTATTTCAACATACATCCATGATGGCAGCTTGCACTTTTGGGTTTTGAAATGCCATGGCAACTTCAGGGTTTGCCATGATTTTAGATATAACTTCTTCTGGAGTGAGCCCTATCTGGTCTGCATGCAAAACAGATGTAATAAGAGTAGGATTCTTATAACTTGCGAATGACAGTGAGAAGCATTTACTCAATGCTATCCACATATGGATTTTGGGAAGAAAAGTTTGACAACAGCCGGTAACCTGCTATTAGTTGCAGCATGTAACAGTAGAGACTAACATGTTAACTGGAAGAGAAATGTTTGTGCTGTTTTCTGTACTAGCTTGCACGCGGGTGTCTCACTTTTATGTTATCCAAACAAGATTTTAGATAGAGGATAATTATCTCTAACCTAAATCAACATCTTTTTCCTTCAGTTTAACTTGACCTATCAAATCCTAATCTCAACCAAAAAAAGGAAAGTAAAGTAAAACAAGGCCCTGAGTATTGTCATGCATAAAATGCATGTAATACCTCTGCAAGCATATTATAGACCACCACAAGTCCCGAGTGTTAAACACTACAAATCAAAGATCAGCTCAAAATATAGTATTCCACATGCGTAATTTCTAACTCCCAGAACGCCAAGAAAGTCGTTTTTGACACCTAAAAGTTCTTCCAGTAAGAACAAATATTTATAGAAAAAGAAACAAGAATGTATTTGAATTACTCACCAAATTGTTGTTTGACCTCAGGGCTGCTCAGATCAAAATTTTTCAAAGAATCCATCATACGACTGTCCCATTCACCACTTCCCCCCATATTGCTTCTGAACAAGCACAAGATTACTAAATATAACACACACACATACTATACAAGCTGCACATTGCTTCGAAAGAAAGACAAATAACGAGTGTTTGACACAACTAACAGAAGCTCTAACAAAAGAACTTCAGAAACTCAAATTTTCATGAATATGGAAGCCACGTTGTTATTTACTTAAGAAAAGAAAGAAAATAGTGAAGGCAGTTTATTCAACTGCAGGTTTTCAAAACTAAATTACATAACCTTGAAATCTATAGTAGCAGAGAGTAAGTTGCTAATACTCTGGCACTTTCAAAGTTGATATGGAGAAAGCATAAATTGGGTATTAACACAATTGATTTCAGATTTTCTCAAACCATAACTTAGTTGGTGGAGCAATTAGTAATGTAGTATTAAAAAATAACTCCTGATTCATGATCTGGCAGTTGAACATGGTGCATATCCATAATACCTAAACATGGGATATAGGTTCATTTCATGAGTCAAGAGTGGGCAGGCGCATTAAATTCAATAAAATTTAGGGCATGGAAAGACAGACGAGTATGTGTGAGTATATAATTGATCATATTTAGTGGATCAATAGATCTTTCTTAACACTTAACACTACTTCTTTAAACATTGGAACATAGTATTAGATCACAAGGATATGAGTTTGAATCACGATAGAATATTAAAAAAACTCAATACTAGTGGACACTTCTTGTTTATATCCATGACCCAAGGATCCTTTCCGGATTTTCTTTCAAGAGCCATGACCAAGTTTGGGACACATGAGTCAAGATTTTCTGCCTCATTCCCATATCTGGCACCACAATTTGTCGTAAAAAGAAAGGTAGCACTTTCCATACTGCTACTGCCACAGTTGTCTGAACTCTGAAGCTTGTAAGGTTCACAACTTTTTAATATATATCAACAGAAACTAAGAGCTGACGGATATAAAAGGAATACATTTAGACTACAAGAAAATTTACATACTCAGTCTCTAATAAGAAAATTTCGTAGCAATAACTATTAACCAGAAGGTGATTTGACAGAAAAATGCATATACCAGCGGGTTGGTCTTAATTTGAATGATATATTTTATTGAAATCATAGCAGACACAAGCTAGTATGTAGCAGATGTATAAATTACTGTAAACACAAGTAGAACAATGAACTTACAGCATGTCTTGCAGCTGTCGGCGGTATTCTGGATTCTGTAGCATCCCTAAAATAAGATGATAAAGCTCCAACATCTTTAGTTGTCTTAATGAGAAGTACATCTTATATGAGATATATACATGCTTACACTACTACCAAAAGAGACGGCGGAAAATGGAATGGTACAATAGTGTGAAGAACATACACTTAAAAGTAGTTGGATTCCTCATCTCCTCAGGCAAATACCTGGATCATATATAAAAGAATTGAATCAATTCGCTGAAACACAAATAGTGAAGTAAGCATAAGCCTAACAAAATAAAAAGCGGGGAAAGCATTAAAAAATATTTTTTAATAAAATTAAGTTCACATGCTGAAAAACTGAAAATTGATCATTATGCGAGATAAATGCAGAATATCAAACAGGGAACAGTCAAAGATTATAAAAACATACAAAGATATACACAATCAAAATAAAATGGAAACTATGTATTCAAAAGGAGGAATAATCCATTCAACCAGCTTTAGAAAACATATATAACATTATCACACTTATATGCATAGGTTACCATCACCACAATTATCTAAGCCTTTTTCCACAAATGAGTTTAGCTATGAAAGCACAACGAAACCATGAAGCTTTATCCAAAATTAACTAAATTTTCACAAGCATCTATCAGCCCCTAATTAATGACGCTATAATGAGTATGTGCAATTATTGGAAATGAGAAGTATGGGCAAGAGAAGGCATTGTGCGTCATGCAACCTCGGTCTCATTCCGTATTTGGACCACGAAACTGTCAAAATTGTATTCATTTATTTTCTGAATTAATCATTAAAAAAACAGACTGATAAAAACTGGGAAAGTAATTCACTAGGAAAATAGGATTTTATTCCTAAATGTTTCTCAAGGTATTGAGGCAGAACTTAATGCATAGAGTCCACTCATCCCCATCTCTCTTTGATATATACCTAATTTCTCTCTAGAGATAATCAGTTGCCTATGTAAGGAGAAAATGCAACCATATCTCCTCAACCTCGTAACTTTTTTGCAAAACAGAACTGAAGTTCTTATTTGGTTCCAGTTGTTGTCGATCTAATTTAGATGAGGGTTTTCCACACACCCTATTAACTACTTATCTGGTTTCAGGAGACCTTTGTTCCTCAAGTCACTTGACAGAAGTAGTATACATAATTTTGCCTATTGGAAAGGAGGAAACGTTACATGAAATTATCACAATCAAACAAATAGAAAATCAGCTATAACAATCGCATGTATTGACATGCGGTCCATATGTATAAATGCATCCATTCTAAAAAAATATAGCACTAAATGAGTGATCATCTTACGGATAAACCATCTTCTGCACATTAGGATCCTCCATCATTTTCTCCAATGCTTCAACTGACAGGAGAGATGGTTCTTTACCTGTTTGTACAAGCATACATTAGACTAATCCAGGTAAAAATGTTTATTCAAGAAAATAAATATAGATTTTGAACGATGCTCGACTAGAACTCTGATAGAATATAAGCTCAACAGTTGCCATAGCATCATAGAGAGAGAAATATCTAGAATGCTAAATAAATAGTAAATAAACAGATGACCACAGAAATAATCAAAATTACTTGAAGAAAAGTGACGCTGCCACTGATGACCACTAAAATGGCCAATCTGAAGCAAAATGTCAAGCATGTATCCTATGAAACCTATGATTCTAACATACGCTGATATTGAATGGACTTAGACATACACAGATGCATGTGCACACACACAAATAAATAAATGTAAAGAGAAAAAGAAGTTGGAAATAAATATAGGAGCAGCTGAGCAAAATGCTAGGGGACAAATGAAAAATCTCCTTTCCCACAGTAAGCTCCAGTGAGAATGACTTAATCTGAGACGATCACCACAAATCAACACCACATGATGCCACTAAATTAGTTTCAAAGAGACAAAGCTTGACATAATTTCTGCTAGGGAGTACAGCAATAGAAATATTCAATATAAATTAATCCATGCTAAAGAAAGATATTATGGTATAAGCTATAAATCAGAAATTATTCAACCTAGTGTCTTACCAGATTGCGAGTGGTCACTGGAAGCATTTGCGTCCTGCTTAGTGGCAGCTCCATTTGGTGAAACCTTAAAAATTACAGCACCATGTATCAAAGGATATGTTGCAAGGCATATATGGGGTAAATTTATAAGGATAGCAACAAAACTGACTTCCTTCTCAAAATTAGAATTTCTAGATGCACTGCTGCTTACCGAATCTACTGAATATCCTGAATCCTTCTGCAGAACTTCATCTGGAGAAACATCTACAAAAGCTGCATAAAGAATGTTATCAGAGAGATGAAATATGTCAACTGAAGTGAGAAATGACTTGTCAAGAATATTTGAATACTGAAGTTTCTAGGCATCTTCTAGAAGGATGGTTCAGCGCATGCAGGTATATAGAATTGCAAGCAGACTTCTGAATATTTTCCGCCCCTAATGTATATGATCCATTAGGCATTTAGATGATGAGTGAATGGAGGGTTGAAGATACCAAAACATAAAATTCCCTGCACAATTTAAGTACTAAGGAAGAAAACATGATTTTAGCAAGCTCTCGCTTTTATGTTCAGAGATGCATTGACCATCACTTATCATCAATACTAGACCAGTTCAAAAGATATTTATTTGGCACCATTTTTTATGGGCGCAATCAAGTGCTAACGTAAAAAAAAAAAAGCATGCCTTTAGTAACCTAAATCTTTTATGCTTAGTGACATATTGGCCATCAATAAATACTGTAAGCACAAAGTGCCCCTTGTTCTTCCTAATTTTTCACGTCCAACCAACAACTTGAAAATCAGTACCCTCCAATAAAAACAGCAAAGTCCCATCTCGCTCTTGGCCTACCATAAACCATCAAACAGAACAAAGGATGCCTATGAGCTTCAAGAGTTGGAACTCAAATCAAACAATAAAAGGGTTGGAAGCTTTGAATTTGGGAATAGATCTGATCTTTTAGGGGTTTTAAATGTCGGATTTTGAGAATAGATCTGATCTTTTAGGGGTTTTAAATGTCGGATGTCGGGTTCATGTCGG
Organism: Asparagus kiusianus; assembly: GCA_022839385.1. Taxonomy (NCBI): domain Eukaryota; kingdom Viridiplantae; phylum Streptophyta; class Magnoliopsida; order Asparagales; family Asparagaceae; genus Asparagus; species Asparagus kiusianus. The sequence goes on from BQKN01064082.1 coordinate 44,860, forward strand.
ATGGCTGAAATCCATTGTCGTTGTCTCCTACCGTTGTTTCCACCATCGTCACTACAAGGATGATGATGAAGATCATATAAAGAGTCTTATTAGTATTTTAAAATGTTATGATTTAATGTGGGTGTTTTTAGTTTATAAAGTTTTAGTAACTTTACTTTTAAGTGCACAATGACTTTGATTTGAATAGCTTAGGGTGTTATTGTTAGTCTTTGCTTGGAATGTTTCATATTTTTCATGAATTATTATATTTTAATATATGATAAGTATATATCAAAATTTTTTAAAAAACATAATTCTGTGTGATTCGATCAATCGTCACATGATTCGCTAATCGATACCTGATATTGGACCGTACGCATAATGAACCCGTGCTTTAGAACCTTGAAAATGGATGTGTAGTGTAGGATATATTCGAAAAAAATTAAGTTATGGGTTTTTGTAAAATTATCCCTTAAATCTTGGTATTTGCAAAATTGCCCCCACAATTATCACCTTGATTTTTCTACCCCTTCCATTTACCAATTTTAGTTTTTAAACAAGAAATTCATTGCAAACCTATTGAAAATTATTAGGAATTTTGACATTGCCTAGTTAAAAGGAAACATTCTTTATGTTGGAGAGGTAAAAGAATCCAATATGCTAATTTCACAGCGCAATTTCGCAAATACCAAGATTTGAGGCGTATTGTATAATTGAATACTAGTCCAACAAATTTCATAATGCAAATGAAAAATAGTCCCTCGCTCTTTATGCGCCTTTATACGCTTAAAGCATATAATAAATAGATGCATATACTTAAGTAAGGAGTGTTCAAGAAGTCTCAAGTATGAGTACGACACGTGTCGGGTGCAGGTTTGGCTCCATATTAGAAGTACCCAGGTAACCTAGATGGGGTCTTTATGGGAGCACCTATATGATTTTCCAGCATCAAAATGGGAAAAAAATAAAATTTTAAGAGTTAATATGGAATATGAAGGATATTCACAAAAAAACTAAAACTTTTTATAGTGAAATCCAAATCACAAAGCAATGATATTAAAAGTATACCAAGTAGGGAAGAAGAAGAAGACACCGAAGATTTATTTGAACCAAAACTTAACTACCTTAGAGTTGACTCTAACCCTTCTACTGAAAAGCAAGTTTGCATCCGTCTCAACCCAAGAAGCATTTGCTTGGTACAAAAATTGAATCCACCATAGAGTGAAACTATACACACAGATCTACAAGAACATCAAGCGCTCAATTCTTAAATTTATTTAAATCTTTAAATATCAACACAAAGTGTAAGCTAGAAAGTCAATCCCCCCCCCCAAAAAAAAAAAAAGAAACGTGCATACGCGCACAAACCACCACCACAAAAAGGACATAACATTCACGAAATCATAATATATGCAGGATCTAACTTCAGAGTTCAGATAAAAAAACAGTTTTGTGAATTTCAAAAAAGCGAGATACCATATTTCTTCTGTTCCTTCCTGATTTGTGGTTCATCTCCAACTTCAGTAGGTGAAGACGCTTCCACTTCGGTAGCAGGGACATCTACTGTAACGGCTGCTTGTGAAGAAACACGTGATGGTGATGGACTGCTTGAAAATGAGGGTGACAGAGTACTCGAACCTGATGGTGGTTTAGGAGGAAATTGGAAAGGTGAACCTTGTGGGAAAGTAGCATTACTAAATTGACCACCTTGTGGTGCTGATTGACCCATCATTGCCTTGAAAGCTTGCTGCATTGCATATTGCTGAATGAGACAACAAGTTAGTGTCAACAGTGTCACATCAAAAAAACTAAAGTAACAAATGCTCATACAAGAAATACGAAGTAAGCAGCTAGCTATGGAAGCCACTATCTCCTAGAAAACAACAAAAGTTCTTTCACCACACATACAATTCAATTTACGCAAGCAGATATGCATCTATAGTAATCTAAAACTCTTTAATACATATCCTTCGTGATAAGAGTGCATGCAGCTTTGCAGCACATGTAATGAGTGAATATCTATGTCCATATTTCGTTGACTTACACACGAGACTCTACCCACATATTTTATAGATTATACTGAATTCATAGCTACACAACATCAGCACTCTCTAAGAGCCATTGAACCTCATATTGAGTGCATAAATGGGAAAGAGTGACACATGATAGAATGCACACTAGTGCTATATAACAAACTCCTAAGGAAAATATCAAAATGAAAAATCATGGATGACCTGTAGAGTACATAGCGGCATGTCATATACACAAGAACAATTATTGTATATAATAATTAAAGTATAAACAGAACTGATTCAATAATATAGTCTAATGTCCAGAGCAGATTACAGAGAGGATAGCATTATAAGAAGTCATGATTTAATAAGAGACGCAACCTGCAAACCTTAACAAGCTATTACAGATTTGACAATAAGATGAGTATATAAAACATTGAAGTTAAGTTTTACTTCCAGCTCTAAACCTCACATTAGAGCGATTCTGACATCACCAGCTGCATGCATTACAGATATGTGGCTTTGCACTGGGTATGCTCACCTTTACTTTTGTTGCCACCTGCCAAATCAGTAGAGATTGTTGTTAAAAAAACTGATCACAAAGCCCATGAAAAGACAAGAAAGAAATCAACCAAACAACTTAACTCACCACAGAGAATAATGCAGAGATCCCGACCCCAACTCCAATCCATAAAAGAGGTGAGCCTCTAAAATGTTTCAAAAATATTAGAGAAAATATATGACGCAAGTACATCAGGTGATAAAATTTTAGAGAAGGGGGGAGAAGGTTGGAAGAGAAAAGAAGTCCCTCTACAGAGTTAAATGGAAGAAACAGTACAGTAGCTTACATATATGAGGGTGGGGGTGGTACTGGAAGCTGAGGCGTAGCACTAGCTGTAGACATCTCACTGCTGCTCGAAGATGAAATTCTTGCAAAATTTTCTCTCTCTAATTTCATCAAAAATGCAGTGCACAAACAAAGTGTTACACAGATAAGCCACAAATGGGAGAAAAAAGGTAGATGCTAAACAAAAACATAGGCAGACAAAGAAAGTTCAATGTATAAGTAATATAGTTGTCAAACAAGAAAGGGCTGTATAGTTATCTGCGGGTCAGGATTTGATACCAGAATGTTAAACTATTGTATTAAATACCTCTAGTTCTATTAGACTTCAACCCTTCATGATGTTTAGCCCTGAACTTGTAACAAGAAAAATATATAAAGGGACTCATATGTTCATATATCTCCATCGCTAAGTCAAGGATAGCCATTTTGGTTGAGGCCCTTGAGAAGGAGGACGAAAGATCCTCAGGCAATCAGGCTGCATGTTTCCTAATTAATTATCCCATCTAAAAGTTTCTCCATGTCATTCGTTTGTCACATTTCATTTTATTTTTTCGTGGATAGGATAGCTAGCTTCGAACCGATCATGTTTTTTTTATCAAAAAACTGGAACTATGATAAGCCTCTAAACTTCTCTGGAGAGTCCTAAAGCCTGTCCCGACCTACCAAACTACATAGTGGGCTTATCCTAACGGGTTATTTATATTGTTCCTCGTGAACTGCGTAACATAAAATGTACGTGGACAAAAGAGGAACATGGTTCAAAGATTTCTAATTCATTCATAGAATGATTTCAAAACAAAAGGTTGTTTAGCATAGAACAAAAGATCCATTAGACGGATGACATAGACACTTTCAAATTACATAATTTTTTTGCCTACATATGTTTTATGATGCGATAAATGAGATGGATAGAATGGGTCATCTTTTAGGTGACTGATCATAAAGTTTCATAAGTACATCGTTTAGGCGACTGAACATCACAAGACATTATGCGCATTCACCCAGAAGAAGTACACATATTATGGCAAAAACCATGGATCTGTCATCGGAAAACTATTATATATACTGATATCCCTCTCCCCCGAAAAATAAACATCATAATAATTGCTGATCCTATTTCATGCATTGTTTACATTTTGTAATTGCATTTCCTTCAAAGTTAATGGGCACAATTAACATCATCACCAAAGAATGCTAACAGATTACCATTTTTAGAAATTCTTCGAGAATCTCCTTCTTTGCCCCCGCTTCTAATCGCAGATACAACAAATCTCTGCCTTTTCCCGCCCCCAACTCCTCGAAGAGAAGGACAAGCCGGCCACCGCCGGCTGAGGATTAAGCTAGGGTTTGGGGAGCCAGCGAGGACTGGGAATTTGGACGATAAGAGCGCAGAATTTTCCATGAATGGTATGGTCGAGCTCGAAACCCTAGAAAAAGTTGAGATTTTTGGTCGAGGGTTTTTGGGGAGAGAGGAGAGCGAGAGGGGAAGCTGGGAGTTGGATCGAGATGATAACTGGGAGCTGACGCCGAGGAGCTGGGCCTCCCATATACTCAGCCCATGATTTAAACGTGAAATTGTCCGAAACAATGTTGGGCTTGGGTCGTATTGCACCCTAAATTTGTTTTTAAGATTTTTTTTTTTTTTTTTTTCGCTTTTCGTCTCTGAAACCTTTCATACTTTGAACTGAGTCCCTCAAATCACAAAAATTACTATTACATCCCACAATTCTTGAGTAATTTTAAAATTAATCCCTACAATAAAGTATAGAAGTAACAATTGGAGGGATTAATTTGAAACGTCTAATTAGAATTTGAGACCTAATAGCCATTTCAATGATTGAGTAGCTAATTTCGAAAATAACCAAAGATTTGATGGATCTAATAGAAATTTTGATGATTTAAGGAACTAATTTCAAAATATAAAAGATGCAAGGGACTGATATCAAAAAATCATTTTCCCTTGCTCACTAATGATGACAATATTTTGCTCACGATAAATAATTTGGAGAAATATAAAATTATTCTATTGATATTTCTTTTTTGTTTGACTTCTTTTAACTTACAAAGCATGCATATATATACTATTATAATGACTCTTAGACTTCCTAACAAAGACTCTTGAACTTCTAAACAACATTCATGCATCTAATATATTCATACATTTGACTCTTCAAATAACTAAATGATCTTTCCAATTCTCAAGGTAATTAATCAAGTTTACTTTCAAAATTCTCCTTCAATCATGTTGAGCTTGCCTCGCAATAAAGTAAACACATCATGCTTCAATGACTTAGTCAATATGTTAGCCACCTAATCTCGCGATTTCACAAACTCAAGCTCAACTTTTTTGTTCTTTACTTGGGATAAAATGATATCGAGTATCAATACGTTTACTTCTTTCATGAAACACTGGATTTTTTCAAAAGTGCAGTAGCTGATTTGTTATCAACACAAATTTTGGTCGGCTTTTCCTGTCCGAACTAAAGATATTTGATCAATTTTCTCAACCAAAGTGCGTGAGTGACACCGATGATGCAGCAACATGTTCGGCTTCACAAATTGAAAGAGTGACTATCGGTTACTTTTTTGAAGACCAAGCAAAAGCAATGTCGTCGATATAGAAAAGGTGTAACTAGTTGTACTCTTTCGGTCATCAACATCTCTAGTCTAGTCACGGAGAATCCTCTTTGTTGCTAACAAGTGTGAAGACCTCAGATCTTCCATGTATCTGCTCACGAGCCCAACACCATAGAGAATATTTGGATCTTGTGCAAGTTAGATAGTGAAGACTTACTGATCAAGCTTTTGAAATAACATGCATCAACTTTGCTTCCACCATCTTTCTTGGATAACTTGACTCCACATCCAACAAGAGTATCCACCGGATTGCTATCATTCATATCAAGCTTATCAAGAATTATCTTTGCATATCCCTCCTAAGAGATAAAAATTCCATATTGGGCTTGCTTTACCTCAATGCCATGATAATAAGACATGAGTCCGATGTCTATCATCTTAAACTCATAAAACATGGAGCTTTTGAACTCCTCGAATATGTGTGGATTATTTCTTATAAAGATTAAATCATCCACATACAAGCATAGAATAAGAATATCCCCAGTTTTATTTATCTTGGTATATAAGGCATGCTCATAAGAACATTTAGGAAAATTGTGAGCTTGAAAGTATTCATCAAATCTGCTATTCCAAACTATTGGTGCTTGTTTCAAGCCATAAAAGGCTATCATCAACTTCAACACCTTTGATTCTTCTCCCTTCTTAACATAACTAAGAGTTTGATCTATATAGATCACTTCTTCAAGAACATCATTCAAAAATGCTGACTTCATATCAAGTTAATAGATTATCTATTTGTCCTAAGTTGTTAAGACAATAGTCAACCTTATAGTTTCAAGACGAGCTACTGGAGAGAATACCTTATTATAGTCAATTCCAGCTTTCTGCTTGTAGCATTTGGCAACTAACCTTCATTTTGCACCTCTCAACTTCTCATTTTGCACTCTTCTTCTCTTTGAACATTCATTTGACTTCAATTACTTTCTTGCCTTTTTGAAGTGCTTCAAGTTGTCATGTATCATTCTTCGCAATAGCCTTGGTCTCTTCATCCATAGCTGATCTCCACTTTAGATCTTGAACTACTTCTTCAAAGTCTAAATACTCACAGCCAGCAAGTAAGCAAAACAATGTTAAATCATCTTAATTTTTAGTTATCTCATACAACACCCTTAAACTCCCAAAAATTTGAGGTTATTGGCTTGATGATGATGAGGACAATGCTGAAGAAGTCATCGATTAGGGCAATTGAGGTGTGGTTGGTGATGATGTCGTTGGTAATGATATAGAGGATGTTGATGAAGTATGTGCTAGAGCATCTTTCTTGATCTCAGCTTCTTCACTAATGAAAGTAATCAGGCTGCTATAAATTTCTCCCTTGCTCCAGTCCCATGACTTCTCTTCATTGAATTGAATTAATATCTCGGCTAATAATGAACTTCTTACTATAGGGATCATACATATTGTAACCCTTAGTTTTTGAATCATAACCGATGAATACATATAAAATACTCCTCTCGTCGAGCTTATTCCTCTTTTGCTCTAGAACACGAGCATACTATCGAACACCTTGAAATGGCTCATATTTGGTTTGTAACTGGTCCAGTCTTCTCACGGAGTAATATTTTTAAGAATCTGAGTTGAACACCAGTTGATGATGTAGTCGGTGCAATAAATGGCTTCGGCCCAAAAGGCTTTAGACACCTTATTACTACTAAATATACTTCTTACCATATTCAAAATAATGCAGTTCTTCCTCTCAACAACACTGTTTTGTTGTGGAGTGTAAGCAACAATTAAAAAATGTTGAGCTACATGTTCTTTATAAATATGCTTCAAACTCTTTTGAAGCTCCACCTTGGTCTGACTTAATAACTTTAAGATAAAAGTCACTCTCTTTTTCATATTAGCTTTGAACTTCTTAAACATAGAAAACACTTCAGATTTGCTCTTTAAGAAGTATCCTAAGTCTTTCGAGAAAAATCATCTATAAAGGTAAGAAAATATCTATTCTCATCGACTAAGGTTGGAGTGATCGACCCACACACATCGGTATGTACAAGTTGTAGTGGCTTCGACACATGAAATGAAGCCTCCTTTGGTAAACTAGCTCGATGATGCTTCCTCACTAGACATCTTTTACACAATTGCTCGGGATGATTAATTATCGGCCACCTTTTCATCATGCTTCTATCGACCAAAGTCTTCAGACTACCAAAATTGAGATGCCCAAATCTCATGTGCCATAGTTAAGCAAGATCATTTATACAAGCCTTCAAACATTTCACATCTCCACCTTGAAGGTTTAGCAAGATCATTAATACAAACCCTCTATGACCTCGAAATAAAAGACTATGGTCTTTCGCATGAAAAACATAGTCCTTTGCTAAGAGCTGTCCCAAACTCAATATATTGTTTTTCATATTACGCACATAATAGATAGCAGTGATAAATTTACCTTCTCTATTTTTGAGGTGAATAAGAAATTTACCTCGGCCTTTCACTAACGTATTTGAGAAATCTCCAAAAGTCACCTCGCCATTCATAGATTCATCCATATCGACGAACATACTTTTCTTACCACACGTATGGTTACTAGCACCGGTATCAAGATACCAAACATCCTCATTGCCACCATCTCCTTCGAATGCTAATAGAAGAATATTATCATTATCTCATTTCTCAACATAATTCACCTTCTCTTCAACTTGATTGTAATAAACATTAGAATAGTAATAGTCATGCTCCTTGCATTTAAAACATTGAACTTGTGCTTTCCATCGGTCTCCATTAGATCTACCATGTCCATGACCTCTAAAAGATCTTTGATTTCAATCTCTTTCTTCAAAGTTGTTGTGACCTCCTTTGCCATAAGAACCACGTCCTTGATATTGAAATCTACCTCAAAACCTTCCACGCTTGTTGTTATTTCCTTCTTTTGAATCTTCTCGGCCATCCTTCAAAAAAAGCTTAGTTTGAAGAGCCTTCTTCACCAGTTTATTTTTCATATTAAATAATTTCTCGTGGGCATTTAAGGAATCTAAGAGTTCATAAGTCGTCATCTTCTCCAAGTCTTTCAACTCTTCAATTGCACAAACAATATAGTCTAATTTCTGAGGAAGTGATCCATGAATTTTCTCCACCACATGAACATCTTCGATCTTCTTGCCATTTCTTCAAATATGATTCACCACGACCAAGACTCGAGTGAAATAGTCAGAACTAATCTTCAAACTCCTTTCCACGTGTTTGGAGTCACACCTTATTCACCTTCTCTACTCCCTTATAGGAGTTTTGAAGTATCTTCCAAGCTTGTTTTGAAGTCACCGCATCTCAAACCTTCTCGAATGCCGATTCATCAACTCCTTGATAAAATAATGTAGAGGGCTTTACTGTCCTTCTCACTAGACTCTTTAAGAGAGTCTCTCTGTACTGCTAATAGTGCACCTTCATCTTGATGCTTTTCAAATCCTTTCACCACAATATCCCAAAAATCTATTGAGCTTAATAGAACCTTCATTTGAATGCACTAATTTACATAATTTTCTTTGGTGAGATTAGGAGCAATGAATGAGATTATTTTATTGGATCTCATTTCAGCTCTAATACCAATTTGATAATAGTATTTTGCTTAGGATAAATAATTTAAAGAAGGATAAAATTATTCTTTGATTTTTTTTCTTCTTTGCGTGCCTTCTTGCAACTTTCAAAACACACATATATATACTATTACAATGACTCTTAGCTCCTAACAAAGACTCTTGAACTTCCCAACAACATTCATGCATCTAATATATTCATACATTTGACTCCTCAAATAATTAAATGATATTTCCAATTCTTAAAGTCATTAATCAAGTTTACTTTTAACAACTAACCCAAAAAATAGCACGGTGAACCCCTAAAACTCCAAATAGTTCAAATCAGCCCTCAAAAGTTTTTTCCTTTTTTCACATACCTTTAGAAAACAATAAGACTAACTAGTCCCACTTAAATCAAGAATAGAACTGGACAGATAATATAAGGCACATTGATTACAAGACACGCTTTTAAAAACTTTTGCAAAAATGAAAGTTTTTGGGTAATTAACCGAGACAATGTAGATGTTTGACATTTTGTGAAAAAAAGTTTTAGGGTTCAGCGAAAAAACAAAGTTTAGAAAAAATTTGGGAAGCTACCCAGAAATATGAGGGGTTTGATGAAATTTACATTAACAACACGACACTAGAGTGAGTATGTTTCTCAAAAATGAAAGGACGAGGTGTATAAACGATTGGTTTTTTACATTAAATCCATCTTTACTTTTATCCAAATTAATACTTACTACTTTTAAAGTTTTTTTTGATGTAAACTATATTTACTTCCGAACATGTTTGCAATGTCACATCTAATCCAGTTTTTAATCCAAAAATACGTAAAGCGACCATTTTACCCTCACCATTTTTTTATTTTTTCATCTCATTCCTCACAAATCCTAACCCTAACCCTAAACCTAGCCTCATCATCCTCCTCATCTCCCCACCTTCCCTCTCTCTCCACCCCCAACTCCTCTCCCCCTCTCTCTCGTCCTCCACCTTCTTCCCTGACATCCTACTCTCCCATTCCTTCCAAGTGGGAACTAGGATTAGAATTAGGGTTTGGAGGAAATGACAGCTATGAGTTAGGGTTAGGGTTTTGAGGGAGGTGGCAGCCATGAGTTAGGGTTAGGGTTTTGAGGGAGGTAATGGAAATGAGTTAGGATTAGGGTTAAGATTTGTAAAAGAGGAGGATGGAGGAGGTTAGTATTAGGGGTTGGAAGGAAGAAGATGAGGGTAAAATAAGAATATCTGATTTTTCGAGGGTGAACAGTAAAAAAAAGTGTGACATTGCAAACATGTTAGCAAGTAAATATGGTTTACATAAAAAACTTTAAAGATGATAAGCATCAATTTAGATAAAAGTAAAGATAGTTTTTATGTAAAAACCCTAAGCTATTTTTTACATTAAGCGGATTCACACAATCAAAATTTCATATTAACAATCCTTAAACAATCTATAAGCCCATAACATGGTATTTACTCCATTGTTTAAGTCCACGGTTGAGGCTGGACTCACATTTACGACCAAAAATTTTGCTTGGACTGGTGCCATATTTTAGGCCCAAGATGTTGGGTCTTCTCAAGGGCCCATTGAGTATTGACCCACTTGGATGCGTACAGTTAATTTAATATTTAAGTGAAAATTATGCATGGGGAGTGGTATTGTTAAAAATTGTAATGAATAGACCATTATTTTTATAATGTAAATCATTAATTGTTTAATAGATGTTGATAATGAATAATAATCAAAATATTATGGGAAAATTGCTTTAAGGCCCCAAATTTATATTTTCAATATGCTTTAGCCCCCCCAACTTTCAAACATGTGCTGCAGCCCCACCTTTTTGAAAAAATTATTAAAAGCCCCTCTCCCTAAGTTCCTATGCAAACTTTATACATAATCCCTATTTTACCCTCCCCTACACACCCCTCCTCCTCCGTTCCCCCTCTGCCCCCGCCCCGCCTCCCTCCCCTCCCCCTACACCTCCTCCCCCCTGCCTCCCTCCCCTCCCCCTATACCCCCCCTCCCCCCCTACTGCTCCCTCCTCCTCCTCACCGCCTCCCTCCCACGCTGCACCTCCCCCGCCTCCCCTCCGTCTCCCTCTCCCGATGCACCTCCCTCCTCCTCCCTCGGTCCCCCTTTGCCCCTTCCCCGCGCCGCCGCTAGCGCGTCCCGAGGAACTTCGTGTGGGCACATTTATGTTAACTCTTTTTCTGTAACATGTTAACTCTTTCCTGTAACATGTTAACTCTTTTCTATTAACTGTTAACTCTTTTCTGTAACATGTTAACTCTTACAGCTAACATGTTAGTTGTAAGAGTTAACATGTTAGCTGTTAGAGTTAACATGTTAGCTGTAAGAGTTAACATGTTAGCTGTAAGAATTAACATGTTATCTGTAAGAGTTAACATGTTACAGTAAAAAGTTAACATTTTACAGAAAAAAGTTAACATGTTACAGAAAAGAGTTAACATTTTACAGAAAAGAGTTAACATGTTACCGAAAAGAGTTAACATGTTACGGAAAAGAGTTAACATTTTACAGTAAAGAGTTAACATCCACTGACATAAGAAAGAGGAGGGTAAATTCGGGATTTAAATCAGCTGATATGTCTAATCATGAGCTGGCATGTCTAATCAAGTGCTGAAATGAGCTGGAATCATGATAGAGGGGCTTGGCCATATTTTTTTTCAAAAAGGAGGAGCTAAAGAACATTAAAAAAAGTTGGGGGGGCTAGAGCATATTGAAAATATAAATTTGGGGCCTTAAAGCAATTTTCCCAAATATTATTGATAAAAAGAGATATACCAACTTCTCAGTTATTCTTTTTTTTTTAATATTTTTTATATAGTTGAAACAAGCAACCGGAAGAACTATCGAAATGATCCCTCATGCATAGGCATTTTGGGTAATATATTCTATGGCTTCGGTTGATTATATATCAATATTGTTATGTCATAAAAATATTAACATTGTGGTTAAAATACACAGATCAAATAGTCAATAACTCTCCCAAAGTCAAAAAGTCCACAATTAATCTAGGTGCATATGTATAAACTAAACAGTATATTAATAATTAGCATCTAGACCAAATCCAGCTTTCCGCTCATCTTGCTCTCATGCAACAAAACAAACTAGTCCTTTAATTAGATGCCTATATATGAAATTAATCAAAGGGAGAGGAATCGAACATAGATTGATTGTGCCTTTAATTCAAACCTGCACCTTTTCTTAGCAAAAGTATACGTAGCTTTGGCTATTGGCATCAATACTTCTAGCTTTTTTCCAATCTACAAGAAGTGATGTAACATTAGATAAAGAGCTTGTGCATGTGATGATATTCTAATAATTAACTTCGTTTAGAATATAGAATTACGGCACTTAATTATTATTATAATCCCAGAATTTTGGTACAGTTAGAAAATAATTAATCGTCCTAAGATCCCTGTAAACTATAATGATTTCTTAGGTAAAGGATATTAAATTACGTACTCTATAAGTTGATGGGAGTACTTCCTAGTACACGCAGCACACACAGAGGGCTAAACATATGTTTGCCTTATATATTCATCCTCCTCTCCTATATACTACAAATTGGACAACCATCACAAGTTCAACAACTTTATGACAAATCACAAGTTAAACTACAAGTGGACAATTTTTAGTGTTGCAAACAAATAGATTGGATGTATGAATATAACTGTACGTAGAGGATTCTTGCATGGCGGCATCCACATTCCCCCGGTCTCTCAAACTTGGATTATTTGTCTTCATTCATAAACATTTTTCCCACTACTTGGAACTTCAAAGTTTCTGTAGAAAACGCGGCGAAAATCAGAAGCTACATTAACCCTCGGATCGGTCGACTAAAGGAGCGAGTGCGGTCGACCGACGCAATCGCCAGGACGAAGGGTTTACAGGAGTTTCGGGTCGATCGACCGAAGGGGTATGACCGGTCGACCGATCTTGTGCACGTTACAATGAGGTCTTCTCTCCGATGGTGAAGCACTCTTCGATTCGGATTTTGCTAGCATTTGTGGTACAGTATGGTTTGGAATTGGATCAATTAGATGTGAAAACGATATTTCTTCATGGTATGACTCAACCGTTGGGGTTTCGAGCTGCAGGAAAGGAGAAATTGATTTGCAGATTGAAGAAATCGTTATACGGTTTGAAGCAATCTCCGTGACAGTGGTATAAACAATTCAATGGGTTTATGCTCGGTCAATCGTACATTAGGAGCCAGTTTGATCCTTGCGTGTATTGTCGCAAGTTGCATGGAGGTGCGTATATTTACTTATTGATTTATATCGATGACATGTTAGTTGTTTCTACTTCCAGATCCGTGATAGATAGATTAAAGATTCAGCTTTCGAGCGAGTTTGAGATGAAGGATTTGGGTGAAGCAAAGCACATTTTGGGGATGGAGATCGGCAGAGACAGAGATAGGGGCAGAATTTGTTTGACACAAGTGGCTTATTTGAAGAAGGTTCTACAACGGTTTAATGTGAGTATGGAGACGAAGCCAGTTAGTGTACCTTTGGGAGCCCATTTGAAGCTTTCAGCTGACCTTTCACCGAAGACAGTTAAAGATAGAAAGTTGATGTTGAAGACTCTATATGTGAGCGCAGTTAGAAGTTTGATGTACGCCATGGTTTGTACGATGCCAGATTTGTCACATGCATAAGTATTGTTTCGAGATACATGCACGAACCAGGTCCGGGTCATTGGGATGCCATGAGATGGATTTTGAGGTACATTCGAGGTACTCTCAATGTTGGTTTGGTTTTTGAGTGGGACACTAGTAGTGGGCAGCTATGTATTGGATACGTAAATTCCGACTATGCTGGAGATTTGGATAAGCGCCGGTCTACGACGGGACATGTGTTCACTTTGACCCGTGGACCAGTATGTTAGAGATGCACCTTGTAGTCTACGATGGCTTTGTTAATGACAGAGGCAGAGTATATGGTGATTACGAAGGCTATTAAGGAGGCGATTTGGCTTCGAGGACTTTTGGAGGATCTTGGTGTTTTATAGCGATCCGTTACCATTTATTATGATAGCATGAGTGCTATCTATTTGGCGAAAAATCATGTCTTTCATGCAAGGATGAAGCACATTGATGTCCGTTACACTTCGTTCGAGTTGTTCTTGAAGATGGGGATGTGAAGCTCGTGAAGGTCCACACAAAAGACAATCCAACAGATATGCTCACAAAGATAGTTCCGAGCAATAAGTTTGATCATTATAAAAACTTATTGTAAATTCATGATTGTTGAGGCCGTTTGCGGCCATTTGAATGAACTACGGGCAGCTTGATATATTAAGAGAGAGGGTACGTAGACAACCACATTGGTATAGCCTAATTTGGTGAGACGACGCATTGGTGTTCATGTTAGTGTCGGCTCAGTTTTGAAAAAATTTCGCCGAGGTGAAGAATTATAGAAAACGCGACGAAAATCAGGAGCTACAGTAACCCTCGGGTCGGTCGATCGAAGGAGCAAGGGCGGTCGACCCACACAATCGCCAGGACGAAGGGTTTACAGGAGTTTCGGGTCGGTCGATCGAAGGGGTATGACCGGTCGACCGATCTCGTGCACGTTACAAGGCTGATTTTTTAGCTCTCTGGCTAGTCGATCGTTTGCATGTGTGCGGTCGACCGACAAGCGGTTATGGGCCTGTTTTGTTTTCCTGGTTACACTACTAGAAAACAACAATTTACCGATGGATAAATAGCGACGGAATTTTCCGTCGCTATAACCCTCATTATAGCGACGGAATTTTCCGTCGCTATTTAGCCGTCGGTAAATATGTTTTACCGACGGCTAAATACTTTTTAGCAACGGAAATTATCTGTCGCTAAAAAGTATAGCCACGGCTTATTAGCGACGGAAACTTCCGTCGCTAATAACATCTTTAGCGACGAAAATTTCCGTCGCTAAAGAATTTGGCTGGGAAAAATTTTTGGGCGTGGGCGCCCAAAAATTTTGGGCTGCCCGCGCCCGTAAAAGACCCCCTTTCTCCCCCCC
>BQKN01064082.1:60282-95894 GCA_022839385.1 Asparagus kiusianus
GGTGGGGTGAGTGTTAGAGTTAGGTGATCGAGGGTGAGGTGAGGGTGAGGGGTGATGGGTGAGGGTGAGTTTGAGGGTTAAGGTTAGGGTTAGGGTTAGGGTTCGATTAGGGTTAGGGTTAGGGTTAGGGTTCGATTAGGGTTAGGGTTCGATTAGGGTTAGGGTGAAGGTAGGGGTGAATATTTAGCGACGGAATATTCCGTCGCTATAACATGACTTATAGCGACGGAATTTCCGTCGCTATTTAACCGTAGGCAAATAACTTTATAGCGACGGAAAATGATATTTTAGCGACTAAATATTTCCGTCGCTAAAATATTAGCGACAATATAAAATTCCGTCGGTAAATATGATATAGCAACGGAATTTCCGTCGCTAAAACAGTTTTTAACGACGAAATAATCCGTCGCTAAAACTTATCAATCAAAGGACAATATCTTATCCTTATCTCCCGCCTAATTTTGTGCATGAGGAGATCTTGGCCTTTGATTGATAAATCAAAGGCCAAGATCTCATTAGGAGATATTAGGAACCCTCTCATTAGTAGAGGATCCGGATCCGATTAAGTACAGCGGGTAGGTGCTGCCGAAATTTTGACGAAATAAAAGTACACTTGAACACACGTAAATACATATACACGCTACGTTTACATACCTAATGGGATAGAAGCCTTCCTCTGACAGCCGATCACACACACTTGTCCTATAACTTAAAATGATATATGTAGGGATATGCTCACTTCCATTAATTTTTAAATTCTAGATACGGACAATTCCTAACAAATCGTTCATGGGCATACCACGTGATCGAAGGCATCTAGACACTCGATACAAGGATGGGATAGAAGCTTTCTTAGCCTACTCTGATACCAACCCTCTACGGTCACTCAGCGGGTTGATTTTTTGTCCTTGCAAGAATTGTAGGAATGATAAAATGCTTACTAGGAGTGACGTAAGTTTCCATCTGTCAATCAATGGATTTGATAGCTCTTATGTATTTTGGAGTCATCACGGTGAAGGCGTCCCGGTGATGCAATTAGAGGAAGAGTTTACTGATGTCGACAATCCGACAATTGACACAACGGATATGTTGGAAGATATTCTTACCGTGCCGTCTTCGAGTAACGCGGTGTGTCATGTATTACATTATTGCCTTTATATTATTACCTTTATATTATCTGTTTGACTGGTTATCATGTAACGCGGTGTGTCATGTATTACATTATTACCTTTGTATTATCTGTTTAACTGGACATCATGTACACGCGATTCTGTTGCCATGTGCTGTTTTATTAATTATTTGCATTATCTGTTTAACTGGACATCTGTATTACATTATTGCCTTTGTTGGATATTCATTATGTTTTCAAAGTATAGATGACGAGAGGACTACGTAAGAAAGCGCTTGAGAGAATTTTGGGCAGACATTCTGGAGGCGACGCACATGCCTCTATGTCAGGTATTTTTATTTATTTGTTATATTTGTACATTTCTATAAACTATTAACATGAGCCTAATATATTTTTAACATTTACTACACAGGAGGAAGAGATGCTACACATGACTCGCAGCCACAGGACACATCACGCAGAGATGCTCCACATGACGTGGAGACACAGGCTGATCCTACACAGCATGCGGAGATACCACCACCACCGCATGCAGATATATTGTAGGAGAGGAGATTTGAGCCGTATAGCGTAGCTTTAGAAACTGCGGCACTACCGCCCGATTCTATTACGGATCAGCGAGTCCACGGTCCGGCCAAGGTGAGGGATGATTGGGATTCTTATCATATTATGCGCCCCATCGCGCAGCAAAGGTACGAACAAGCAAAGTGTAGATGCCTCGAACTGAAAGGTATGAATAAATTTTTATAGTCTATCGGTTATTATTTTAAATTTTTTTCGCAAATATACATTGATTCATTGTTTCATTCGATTCTTTGTTTCGCAGGTACCGAGCGACCTCCTAGACGCGGCCGCAATGCTACTAAGGAATCGAACCTTATCCCTGATATTAATCGGAGAGCTGTGATCCGATGGGAAAACGGAGTGCCTGTTGGGGCCTTTGCCAATGCTTTCAACAATTTCCTTGCCGCTTTAGCCAGGAGACACGATTTCTTCAACATATTTTTGACGTGGAAATCGCAGCGGATTGATGCGCTGGTGGCTTGTTGGAGATATATATGTGTGAGCCATTTATTTTAATTTTCATCATTATTAGTTATTAGTTTATTATTATGTTTAATACACTGATTTGTATCTATTTTTTCTTTATATGCTGAAGCGATTTTTCTTTCTTGACGATAATATTTGTGCCTGGACGTACTGCTTCGGGCAAATCAATGTATCATTCAAGAGATGGCGGTTTGAGGTAAAGAAAAAATATTTTGTCCAAATAACAGAAGATTGGGAGCGATACTGGCATCTTGACACGCGTGTGGATGGAGTAGATTTTTTTGCACTTTGCAGTTACTGGGACACGGCTGAAATTCAGGTATTATTGAAGTATATATTTTTAATTTATTGTTTGAATTTCTATATTGTTTTGAATTGACATTGTTTTGCAGGCTCAAGCTGAAATAGCAAGGAGGAATCGCAACGCGCCTCGCAGTTACGAGCATCACGGGGGCTCCAGGACATTCAGCCAGCATTATCATCAATTAGAGCTTGAGGTATATAATATATTAGCTTTTACGTTGAGTATAATTTATGTGTTATGGGTTAATGATATATTTGAATAAAATAGGGAAGGGGAGATCTCAGACATTTTGCAGATCGTATTCTGACTTCCTGGAGCCCGAATTACGCAGATGAAGAGAAGAAAGCAAAGAATAAGGATCTGGCTGTAAGTAGCAGTTCATTTATATATTCAATTTCATATCAATGCATCATTATTTTGTCGATTTGCCCGGGTTGTTTTGATATATCGCAGGAGAAAGTACATGCCAAGGTACAGGAGCAATTGACTCAGTCTTAGGTCTGTTCTAACACTCCTGGCCGGCTAAGTAGGGAGGATGAGGACTCCATCATCGAGACGGTCATTGGACCTAGTAGGAAGAACAGATATCGGTGGAGAGGATCCGAGCAGAGGCCGCACGAGTCTAGTAGCACCTACGAGTCTGCAGCACCACAAGGAACACCAGGAAGCAGTTCATATCAAGACTCGATGGAGCAGCGATTAAAAGCGATTGAAGATTGGCAGTCGCAGCAAACAACATATCAGCGGGCTCTAGAGGAAGAACGGAGGCGCCGGGAGCAGACCGAATTGGAGTTCACACAATTCATGTCGACTCTGCCTCAGGAGGCTCAGGAGGCATATAGGAGACGGTTTTTGTCGTCACAGGTAATATATATACTTTGTTTTTTTTAATTAGATGATATCGTACATACTGATACATACCGATACAAACTGTTACACACAAACCCTAACTCTAACCCTAACACAAACCTCAAAATATATACTTATAATATTTTTATGTGATGGTGGTGTTGATGGTGTATGCGTGCGTAGTGTTGGAGGTATTGGTTGGTGGGTTGGTGGGTGAGGTTGGAGGATTTGTGGTTGAGGATGAGGAGTGTGGATTTTGTTGTGGTGGTGGTTGAGGGGGGAGAGGTAGGGCGAGGGGGAGTGTTGTTGGTTGGTGGGTGAGGTTGGAGGATTTGTGGTGGTGTTGTGGTGTGATGTGTGGTGATGTGTTGTGCAGTGCAGTGTAGTGTTGTGTTGTGATGGTGTAGTGTTGTGGTGTTGTGTTGTTGTGTTGTTGTGTTATGATTTTGTGGTGTTGGTTGTAGTATATTTATATTTGTACTCTTATTAACGTTTACACACACTTGTTAACATTTGATTTATATTTACAGGCCGGGACTTCTTCACAAGGTGCAGCCGGGGGTAGTCATAATGTGGCTGGTGTTGAGGATGAGGATGATGATGATCAGGAGGATTGATTGTCCTTAATATAACTTTGAAAACAATTTCTTGTGTTGTATAAACAATACTTATTATGTACCTGTCGAGAGACTTTTACTTGCTTTTATTGAACTAAATGTGTGATATATGCGTGAGATGTGATATTTGCGTGAGATTGAAGCTTTCTTCTGCTGATTGAACATGTTTTTAAAAATTATTATCGATATTGTATAAGGAATTTTCAATTTTCAAAATATTATTTTAATTACTTTTTTTTAAAATTTTTAGCCACGGAAATTCCGTCGCTAAAAATACTTTTCGCAACGGCATTTACGTCACTAAAGTATTATTTAGCGACAGAAAACGTGCACGAAATCACGGCCGTGCATATTCCAGAAACAATAGCGACGGATATTCCGTCGCTAATAATTATTTAGGGACGGATTTTCCGTCGCTAATAGTTTTTTTAGTGACGGATTTTCCGTCGCTATTGTTTTTTAATTTTTTATTACTTTAAAATAGCGACCGATTTTCTGTCGCTAATAATCCGTCGCTAAATATTAGCGATGGAAATTCCGTCGCTAAAAGTCGTTTTAGGCACCCCTATTATAGCGTCGATAATTTAGCGACGGAAAGTTATTTTTTCCGTCGCTAAAACTTTTAGCGACGGAAAATCAACCTATAGCGACGGAATTGTCCGTCGCTAAAAGTTCAAATTCCAGCAGTAATTAGTTTTGGATTAAGTGTTTTATATAAATACAAACACGTTTTTTAGGGTTAGTAAACCAGAGAATTATGAGTCTTTTGAGCACTTTGAGAGGGGGATATTGTGAGGGAGTTGAGATCTTTGGTTAGGGTTATTTTGAGAGTTGTTTGAGAGTTTGTAACCCGTTATTTCTCCTCCGTATAGTGAAATATCCCCCATCCTCTCCCCGTGGACGTAGACAATCGCCGAACCACATATAACTCTGTGTTTGGTTTGATTTGTGCCATGTTTTGGTAAATTACACTCGTGTTTGGTTTTGGTTTTCTTCTCTCATTGCACTCCGACTCGTTTGGTTATCGAGCACGCTTCCGCACAGCGCGCAACAGTTTCATGATCCATAATCGAGGAAACCTGCTTGCAAATGCTTTAACTTGTTCTCTAGAAAATCTTTCTATTAAATATCTTGGTCTACCATTGAAGATAGGTAAGCTCTCAAATGGTGATTGACAACCACTTTTGGATAAGTCAAGAAGTGTTTAACAACCTAGAAAAGTCAAAATTTATTTTGTGGAGGTAGAATCACTCTTCTCAATTCGGTCCTCTGCTATCCCTTTATATTATCTCTCTTTTTATAAATTACCAATTTGGGTGAGAAAAGATATGGATTCTACATGATGGGTTTTTTTTGTGAGGTGGTAGCGGCGACTCTCCGAAGAGTACTTTAGTGAATTGGAAGAAAGTATGTTGCTAAAAAAATGATGATAGTTTGGGAGTTATTGATATAAAACTTTTTAACGAGGCTCTTTTGTCTAGATGGATGCAGAAAGTGCTAATTAATGATAGTCTTGCGGTAAGGGTTATTAATTCCTTATACTCTTCCAACTCTTTCATTATACACAATGCTAGATCCTCATCATCTTTATCATCCTTCTGGAATTGCATTCTGTCAATCAAGGAGCCTTTTATGGTGTGTGTCAAATGGAGTTTAGGGAGAGGTACCTCTTTTTATTTTTGGGAGGATAAATGGATTGGATCATATTTTCTTGCTAGCTTATACCCATTGCTATATAGTTTTTCTTGGTCTCCAATTGTTCTAATCAATTCTCAAGGTATATTTAAATCTCATCTTAGTCCTTAACCTCCTCAGTAATTTTCACTGTCAACTCGATCTATGTATTTTTTAACTCTAGAGGAGTCTATTGCCCTCATCATGATTTCACTTGGATACCATCAAAAGTTAAAAAAAAATTTATGCCTTTTGCTTCAAGAGAGACAACAAATTAAAATTGTTTTATTAAAATGGTGGATTCACTAGTAGAAAAATAACCAAACTAGACGGAACAACCTAGACAGAATTTTTTTTCGTCTAGGTTGATCCAAACTAAACGGAATAAATTCTGTCTAGATTGTTCCATCTAGTTTAGCACATTCTAGATGGAATATTCCATCTAGAATGCTAAACTAGGTTGAATTTTTTATTTAAAAAAAATAAAAAAATCAACCTAGATGGAAATTCCGTCTAGGTTGGGTTTAATAAAGAAAAAAAACAAAAACCTAACCCCAATTCTTTCCCCCCTTCAGCCGCCACACCCGAAATCCAAGCCCCCCCTGAAAAACCCTCTCCCTCCCCTCTTTCCCTCCGATTGTCGCCCGCCGTCCCCTTGCCCCTACACCCCCGCCCCCGTCACTTCCCCTTTGCCCCTCCTCCTGCTGTCCCCTGCCCCGCACCCCGTCTTCCCCCCTGTCCCCTCTCCCCCACCGTCCCTCTGCCCCCGCCCTCTCTCTCTCTCTCTAACTTACTCTCCCGCAGGTGCAGCCTCGCCTCTCCCTATCTCTGTCTTAACGTTCTCTCCCTCTCCTGCAGTCCCCATTCAAGTAAATTTTTTAATTTTTTTAAATTTATGAATCATTTTTTAAACTTATTTACGGTTTCAATTAAATAGTTATTTAGTTTAATTAAATTGTCTAATTAAGTTAATTTTTGTTTAATATTGTAGGTGTGATTATGTAAGTTTGTGATGTGAAAATATGTCAAATAAAAAAAATTCAAAAAATTGAGTGATATATAACATATTATAATTTTTAATAATGTGTTATAATCCAATTTAGATGAATAAAAAAATAACGTTATCTCTAGACTTCCGTCCAATAATTACATCCAAATCTTTAGACTTATAATATAAGATAGACGACTCATATTTAGGTAGGAGACGAAGTTTTCTCCTGGAAATGATCGTTTATTTTATAGTATACAAATAAAGAATTTGTACTAAAATTAGTAATTATTGGATCTGTCCTTCTCGGACAGGTTAGGAATATAGTAGTGCGTACATCCAACTTTGTATATTTTGTATATTTTCATTCTTGAAAGTTTAGGCAGCACGTATTCGTTATTCTCCATGTACAATAAGCATATGTTGTTTTGCGTTTCAAGTTATTGTTGATACGCATAATAACATCCGCACAGTGTATAGGGAGAACAGCGGGTAGGTGCTGTCAAAATTTTTAGGAAATAAAAATATACAAAGTATACAAAGTTGGATGTAAGCACTACTATATTCTTAATGGATAGACGCCTTCCTATGACAGTCGCTAGATTGGTATAATTAGTTTCTACCTACGTTTCAGATATATTTTATGTAGAAAATAATTCATATTGTTAAATGATATATGAATGTACTAGTAGTTGTGAGATTAATCGTAGTTAATAATTATATATAATTTACAGATGAGGATAATTCCTGATAAATCATGGATAGATATCCCACGGCTTCATAGATTTCCTAACACGCGATATGAGGAGGGATGTGACGCCTTTATACGTTATGCTTATAGGCGTTAAAAATTGCCCACGGATTCCCGCACGCGGCTTGAGACAAAGAGAAGATGATGAACACCACTATCCGGGTCACAGAAGCTTAATTGATATCGATAAATATATGAAGTAAGTTGACGAACCGTGTGAAGTAACAGAACTGCAGAATAACGAAAACACGAACTGATCGGGAGCTACGCTTCACTTACGAAAGACGAAGTGCCCATCGTGTCTCATCTACTCCACATATGATTTAATTATGGGAGATTGTAGATCTTCTTGTCGGATTTCCTTCACACTTTGAATCATACAATTCCAAGTTCAGACGACGAAGATACGATGGAAACAGACGGGACGCACAAAACAATGCCACGGGCCTTAGCGGAGACACTCTAAGTGTCTCAGCCTTGGTGGAGACTATCTCGCTTTGAATCTGAAGAAGCTCAAAAGATAAAAGCTATATATTTCTCCTCCAGATTTCCAACGCATCTTGGATTAACTCATTCTGAGATCGGATGAGAGAGTTAGAGGCAAAACAGCAGAGAGACACTTGCACTGTCTCGGCCAAGGCCGAGACAGTTGGACTGTCTTAGGCTTTATAGAGAAGTTTTGACTATAACTCACTTCAAATATGAAGAATCTCAAAAGATAAAAGTTGTATATATCCTCGATAGCTTTCTAATGCATCTTGGATCAACTCATTCCGAGATCAGATGAGAGAGTTAGAAGCAAAACAGAGGAGAGACACTTGCACTGTCTCGGCCAAGATCGAGACAGTTAGACTATCTTGGGCCTTATAGAGCTATTTTAACCATGATTCTCTTCAAATATGAAGAATCTCAAAACAAAAATTGTAGATCTCCTTGTTAGCTTTCTAATGCATCTTGGATCAATACATTTCGAGATCGTATGAGAGAGATAAAGCCAAAATACCAAAGATAGTACAAACTACCTCAGAATTCCGAGATAGTGTTGGTGTCTTAGAGAATAATAGAGATTTTGGCCATGATTCGATTCGAATATGAAAAATCTCAAAAAATAAAAGTTGTAGATCTCTTCATCAGTTTTCTTAGACATCTTGAATTATTTCATTTGGAGGTCATATGAGAGAGTTAGAGACAAAACAAGCAAAGATACTCTGACTGTCTCGGCCAAGACCATGACACTCTGAGTGTCTCAGCCATGCCGAGACACTTTAAGTGTCTCGGCCATGGCCGAGACAGGCCGAAACACCACGGTTGTTCCAGACCCCAAAAAGCTATTTTTGCTATTTTTGAGCCGTTTTTCGATCGTTAACCACCTGGATTTGTTTTAACTGATCTAATATTATCTAAGAATGTGATAAAGTGGTTATAACTGAGGATAAGAGTAAATCATTCATTCTTATCCAAAAACAGGACTCCTGAAACCTATAAATATAGCCCTAGAACCTTCATTTGCATAGATCTAAAATTCTCGAGCGTCGG
Source organism: Asparagus kiusianus (assembly GCA_022839385.1). Classification (NCBI taxonomy): domain Eukaryota; kingdom Viridiplantae; phylum Streptophyta; class Magnoliopsida; order Asparagales; family Asparagaceae; genus Asparagus; species Asparagus kiusianus. Next base: position 69,181 of record BQKN01064082.1, read on the forward strand.
CGAAGCCCTACTGAATTGAAGACTGAATGAGCACGAATTTCAAAAGAGAGGAGGAGATCGGATCTAGTTCTTCGGCAAAAATAAGAAGCGTTCGTCAGATCTATAGTTCCGGGTTCTTTTCCTTGAGATTGCCCCGTTACGGTGATCTCAAGAAGAGTGGTTATCTCGCTATTGCCAAGATAATTGCTTCGTTTTCTTGATTCCTTCATGAATCAACGAAGCTTCGGATCGATCTGATCATTTGGAAGTCTACGGATATCAACATCCCCGTCACAAGCAAAGATCCCGCAAAAAAGCTACAGAAGATAAACACTTGTTGCGTATTATTTGAAAGAGAGTTGTAATTTACTTTTCATTGTATCAAAAAATCTTATAAAAAGACTACTTTTTCTGAATTTATTATAACACCCAAAGTTGTAATGAATTCTGCAATGAAAATAATTTTCTCCCAAAACAATGCTGAAATGAATTTAAGAAATTTAAGAAGCGGTGCTATGTATTATCATTGTTGTAGGTATAAGAATATGAAGCTGCTGAATAGAAATGATATACGGATCTCACCTAATGAAATCAGGTTTTGATGAAAAATATAAATATTTATCATATTATAGGAAAGGTATCACTAAAGATGAGAATCCAAATATGCGTGCTGGTACGTCCAGTGGCCAACGAATAGATGCCACAGAAACAATGTTGAATGTTATTTTTCCTCGACCTATAGAATATGATATTGATGATAATGTCGAGGATGATATCGGAGATAAAAGTGAAGATGATACCAAAGTTAAAGCTGAAGGGGTAGGAGATGTCGAAAGTGCCAAAAATATTGATGATATGCATTCCTCAGCCGAAATAAAGCGAATAATGGAGCTACTAGAAGATAGTGAAAAAGACTTATATGATGGATGTACCGAGTACTCTAAATTTTCATTTATGCTGAAACTCCTATATATTAAGACACTTAGCGAAATATCAGATAATTATTTTGAAATGTTTCTTGAGTTGCTTCGGACGGTAATTTCTGGAGGAGAGAATAGCATACACCAAATAACTTATCAAGTTGAGAAGATTATCTCTACTCTGGGTCTTGATTATAATAAGATTAATGCATGTCCGAATGATTATATTTTGTACCATAAAGCCAATAAAGACCTTCAAGAGTGTCCGACATGTGGAGTTTCTAGGTGGAAGCAACACACAAATTCTTCAACAACGATTACAACGAAGACAGAGGTAACACAAAAGAAAATTCTAGCGAAGGTGCTTCGATATTTTCCATTGGCTCCTAGATTGCGAAGATTATATATGAACAAAGACACAACAAAGAACATGAGATGGCATAAGAAAGATCAAGTAGATGATGGTAAATTGAGACATCTCGCTGATGTTTTAGCTCGAAAACATGTTGATAAAAGTTATCCTCGTTTTGCCGAAGATTACAGAAATATAAGACTGAGTCTATCTAGCAACAGATTCAATCTATTTGGAGTAATAAGCTCTGGCTGGTCTATGTGACCAGTTGTATTAATGTCATATAATTTACCTCTATTATTTTGTATGAAATAATCATTTATGATACTTTCATTACTGATACCCGGTAAGCACGTACCGGAAAATGATATTGACGTCTACTTAGAGCCTCTAATTAATGAGCTAAAATAATTATGGTCGGAGGGTATTTTAGCATATGATGCCCATTTAAAAGAGTCGTTTAGATTACGTGTTATTCTATTGTGAATGATTAATAAATTTCCAACTTATGCTAATCTGTCGGGATACTCTACGAAGGGCAAGTGTGCTTGTCCTGTATGTGATCCAAAATTTGAAGCTCTTCAATTATCACATAGCCGAAAGAGTTGTTATTGGTTTAGTCGAAGGTGGTTGCCCTTGAGTCATAAGTATAGAAAATTATCAGCTATGTTTGATAGCACAGTTAAGAAGAGAATGAAGTCGTGTCAGCTGACAGGTAATGAGATAGTAAAATTACTTGAGGGGTTTCCAAAAGTTAGGTTTGGAAAAAATCGTTATTCTAAATTCAACCTGCTCGGAGTTAGAGATTCCTTAAAGTCAAAAAAATCATTGAAGCGAAAACGAAAGGTCCGAAAAATACAAGTTGAGGACGAAGCCGAAAAATTACCTAGAGGATGGACTAAATTTAGTATATTCTTTCAGCTATCTTACTGGTAAAATCTTAAAATCCGACACAACTTAGATGTCATGCATATTGAGAAAAATATATGTGATAACATAGTATTAACTCTCCTACAAGATGCAAACAAGTCGAAGGATGACCTACGAGTGCGCCAAGACCTGACTGCCTTGAATATCCGAAATGATTTGCAAGCTCAAGATGTTGGCCTTAAAAAATTAAAGTTTCCTCCGTCTTGTATTACAATGTCAAATGAGCAGATACATCGATTTTGTGAAATTCTCAAATCGATAAAGTCGCCAGATGGTTACTCTACTAACATTTCAAACAATGTCTAGGTGCAAGAGAGAAAACTCTTAGGTCTGAAGACTCATGATTATCACATTTTTCTTCATCAATTGCTCCCAGTTACAATCTGTAACTATATGCAAAAAGAAGTATCGAAGATTATTATTGGGTATTGTGAATTCTTCAGAAAATTATGTTCTAAAGTCATAGATGTAAATGAATTTAAAAAACTTGAAGCCGAGGTCCGAGTTAATCTATACAATATGGAAGTAATATCCCCTTCTTTATTTTTTACAATTATAGTCCATCTTACCCAGTATCTTGTAAGAGAGGCTAGAATCACCGATCCTATTACTTATCATTGGACGTATCCGATTGAAAGGTTAGAGTTTTTATTACATTCATTAATTTTATATGCATTTCTAAAATTATCTTGCTAATAATTACCTCGTCTTATAACTTTAAGATACTTAGGCTCCATGAAACACAATGTTTGCAATCGAGCTCGCCTCGAGGGCTCGATAGCTGAAGGATATGTGGCTAACGAATGCTTTGTGTTTTCATCACGTTACATGCGTAAGAAGAAAACCATATTTCAAGCACCTAATAAGGAGAGGAAGCGTGAAAAAATATCCAAGATCTCTCTTAGATCAAATTCATGCATATGTATTGGAAAACCTTGATATGTTCAGAGACTATTGAAGGTAACAAATAAAATCAGTAATGTGAGAAATATTCATTTTACATATAGTTTATCAATACAAACTTATATATTGTTTATATAGGCGATATCTGGAGAAGCTTAAGAATGAAATAACCGGTAGGAATGCAGCACCTAATATTCAGAAAAGACATAAGAAAAATTTTCTGATTGGTTCAGAATTGATGTAAGTGTTTTACAATTAATTGTTAAACATTCATAATATAACATCACCTAAATATTTTCAATTTGTTTGGCTTAGGTTGAAAAATCACTTCTTGATGGCACTACATTACCAAATGAAATTATTATTCATGCACAATGCTCTTATCATGAAGTAAGATATTATAATGAGCATTTGGTCAATGGATATAAATTTCTAACGCTAGAGACCGATGATAGGATGATAACCTAGAATAGTGGGGTCATGAGTTTGTTTGCTCAAGAATGTTTTTCAAGTATAAGAGATCAGAACCTAATTCTAGCTGACATACTATATTATGGCCAATTAGAAGATATTGTTAAGGTAATTTACGAGTTTGGTAAACCAAAACAATATAGTTACACGATGTTCAAGGTTCGATGGTGTCCTGCAAAAAATCAAAATGATCATTATGGATTTACACTTGTCAATCTCCATCGAGAAGTATATACGGATGAAAAATTCATTTTTGCAGAACAAGTTGATCAGTGCTTCTTCGTGAAAGATCCGAATGTCATGTCTGATTGGGTGGTTTTGTACAAGGAGCCAAGATCTGTTGTTCTTTCTAATAATAATAAAAAAATATTAAAGAAAGTGAAGATAATTATAGTGAACCAATTGGTTCATCTGATGACGTTTGACAAGAATTCTCTTACACATAAAATGTGGCGCTTGATGTAGGTATGAACTATGTTACACTACATTAGCGATAGTCAAAATATAATAATAAAATCAATAATGCATTTCATAATAATATATCTATATATTTTTTTTTTCTTAACTATGTTAAAAATTGAAATTGTAGATGAGGAGGGCGAGAGGCTCTTTGGCCCGGAGGGTGATCGATCACGGAGTATCACCTTGGAAACTGGTGCTGATGATATACCACCATCTATGGATGCAGGTATAAATATTATTTCAATATCTTTTGTAAATTATTAGTTATCTAGCTCATAGTGTTCATTTGTTGCAGATGCAAGTTATTCATCAACCGGCCCCTCTGATGCAATACTAGAACCATCCCCTGACACAGGAATTCATTATTTAATATTTGATAATGGTCAATTTAAAATTTATATTAATGTTTCTCTTTTCTTACGTAGGTGCTACTTAGACCCCGACATTTCCTTCGTATACATTCCATACTGACTTGCGTCCGAAGACGCAAGACTATCTCAGTTTACCCTTCCCTTCGGACTCTCAGAAGTTCAAGGCTGACTCAAGGAAGTACCACCCATATACTGCGAGAAAGTTGGAGGAAATGATTTCTATGTCGGAGACTAGGAAAGATGTTACACTCGCAGCAAAAGAAAGAGAGATAGCGAATGGTAAATTATATAAATACTTTTAATTTTCACATTTATATATTATATGATATATTATCATGTTGTTATTATTGTAGAATCTAAGCTAGATCGCATAGAGGGACGACATGGCGGAGGTAAGGCTGAGTCTAAACAACCGCCAAGAGGAATGAGGGTCATTATTCGGTGGAATAGTTATAATTTGCCCGTTGGTCCTTGGTCGTCTAGATTGAATGCATATATTAGGGTTCTCGTGCGTAGAGTGAACATCATCAATCCTTATTTTCATTTCCGAGAATTACCTTGAACCGCATACGAGACGATATGGAATGAGCTTATGGTAACTTCATATTACTTTAGCTTTTCATTTATTAATAATTAGTAATTGGTATTAAATTATCCTAATTAAATGTGTATGTAAATCTATAAGAATGCTTCTGCCTTGAGGACTTTGAGGGGGCTTGGAATTATATGTTTAATGTCAAGGTTGAAGCAGTCCTCAAACAATGGAGGCATGAGATCAAACACAGAACTTGTGATGCCGCCAAGGTTAGTTTCATGAAAACAACTTTATAATTTTAAGATATTATTTCATTGCATATTTACTAAAATATATTTTCTTAGAGAATAAATCAATGAAGATGTCAGAGAATAGAAGGAAGAAGCTGCATGACCACCACTTGGGCGCACACTCCTATGCCAATCTGGAGGATGTTTTATTTAAAGCTTCAAATAATCTTAATGCTTAGTATGATTGTGAAATCTCATAAAGTAATAATATGACAGAAAAAATAAAAAATGTCGATACACTTGAAGGCAAAAGCGGCATATGGTACTTTCCGTGATCGATATAGGAGCGAGGAGAAGAATCAGGATAAGATCAATGCAAATCTTGAGTTGGTGGTGAGACTTATTTATATCTTGATTAGTATTATTAACTCTATTTCGTTATTAATATTATGAGAAAATAAGAACACAAATAATATGGTCTTTACCTTGAATTAGGGATGTCAAATGGGTGGTTTTGGTTGGGTCATAAATGGATGGACACATTTATGACCATTTAACCATTTATGACCCATTTAGTATTTGCTAAATGGGTCAGTTCTCAACCACCCATTTACTAAATGGGTGGTTCATGGGTGACCAAATAACCCATTTAATTATGATTATGATGTTTCTATATATATGTAAGTTTTAAGGATCTACTTGCAAACTTTCAGGGGTTTTCTGTAAACTTTTAGGGGGTTTTCTGTAAACTTTTAGGGGGTTTCTGCAAACTTTTAGGGAGTTTTCTGTAAAATTTTAGGGAGGTTCCTGCAAACTTTCAGGGGGTTCCTGCAAACTTTCAGTGGGGTTCCTGTAAACTTTTAGGGGGTTTTCTGCAAACTTTCAGGGGGTTTTCTGCAAACTTTCAGGAGGGTTTCTGCAAACTTTCAGGGGGTTTTCTATAAACTTTCAGGAGGTTTTCAACAAACTTTCAGGGGGTTTTCAGCAAACTTTCAGGGGGTTTTCAACAAACTTTCAGAGGGTTTTCTGTAAATCTTCAGTGATTTTTTGCAAACTTTTAGGGGGGGTTTTGCAAACTTTCAAGGGGTTTCTGTAAACATTTCTTTCTCAATTGAGTCGACTACTTGAGAAAATCTCTTTTGTGTGTCAATATCTCAATTCACTGATCGCAAATAACAATGGTTCTAATTACTCAAACTAGATTAAAGCATAAACATATAACTTTTCCCCTAACTTTCTTCCAAATTCTCCAATATCCACACGTAGCAAATGTACCTAACCTTAACATTAAATTAAGAATATGAGACGGGTTCCTCCAAAAGGAAAGTCATGTAGGCATCAAAGACCAACTATATATGCAACAGTTAAATCTTGAGCGTGTTCCTCCAAAAGGAATTGTGAGCGCCTATTTTTTATATTTTTATATCCTTGAGGGTGTTTTTTGCAATTTTTAAAAGTTTGAGGGTGTTATTTGAAAATTCGATATTTATAGGGGACTACTAAATTTTTTTAGATTTCATGTGTCATTTGCAAGTTTAGAAAATTCTAAGATTTTTTGTAGTTTTGAACTCTTGAGGGTGCTTTTTGCAATTTTTAAACTTTGATGGTGCTTTTTGTAAATTATAAATTTACAGGGGGCTGCTAGTAATTTTTGGATTTCATGTGTCATTTCTAGGTTTTGAAATTTCAGGATGGTTTTGTAATTCTAAACCATGGAGGGTGTTTTTCTAAAAATTTAAAACTTTGAGGGTGTTAATTGTAAATTTTAAATTTATAGGGGACTATTGGAATTTTTTAGATTTCATGTGTCATTTGCAAGTTTAGAAAACTCTAAGATTGTTTGGTAATTTTGAAGTCTTGAGGGTGTTTTTCTCATTTTCTACAACTTTTAAGGGTATTTTTTACAAATTATAAAATTTCAGGGGGCTTTTGGTAATTTTTGAATTTCATGTGTCATCTGTGAGGTTAGAAAAGTTTGATAGTTTTTTTTATAATTTTTAACTCTTGAGGGCGTTTTTATAATATTTTAAACTTTGAGGGTGTTTTTTACAAATCTCAAAATTTTAAGGGGTTGTTTGTCATTTTAAGTGTTTTCTATAATTTTTAACTTTTAAAAATAAGTTTTGTAATTGTTGAAGCATTGAGGGTATTTTTAAAACAATATTCATCTAAACGGGTAAATGGGTGGGTAATAACCCGTCCATTAATGACCCATTTATATTTAATAGAAACTATACACACCCATTTATGACCCATTTAACTAAATGGATGGGTTTGGATGGTTCATTTGGTGGGTGGGTATGAGTGGACAATTGGTTTTGGGTCCATTTTGCCATCCCTACCTTGAATTAACTATATATTTGTGCTTTAGAAGGGTTTTGAGACTGCAACTAAGGATACTATAGCAGTGTACATGTCGCAGGAGGAAGAACAAGATAAGCCGGACCCTCACATGCTTTCTGTAGAGGATAATATCACTCTCACTCAGAACCTGATGGGACATAATACGTATGGATGGTAAAAAACCGAATCAACAAGGAATATTACATTCCTATTTAATATTTGTTTAACATTATTGAATCTGAGAGTAAAATCTAATATTTATTTCTTCCTAATAATAGAAGAGGAAGATATTCTCTGCATGATGTTGGGGCTTCACCCAACATAAGCATGAGACCATCCACAACATCCTCCACACCATCTACAACAATGAGCGCAACCCCAAGCAGTTTCCAAGCTATGACATTTGTCGCATGTATCTCTACGTATTAATTTGTTTGACAAGATTGACCCAGAGCTGCATATTCAGGTGACTAATGAGATGAGCAGAGTTGCGATGATGGCCAACTCGATGGATACTCTCATGTGGTACGTTATACAATATTTGCAGTGTAATTCCCCGTAGCACGTATGGTGGTATTACGTGGCTCATAAGCTCGATTGACGATAATTCCAGCGCTAGGCAGAGCAACGCTCATGTACTTTATTTTTCCTTATATTTATAAATTCAATTTTGTTTAATATGTTATCAAACACCACATAATTATTATTCAATTGGACCTTCAGAGTGGAGATATTGGAGGAAGCAGCATCCGTTCTTATAACCGGGATAAAGATGCTGCCAACGACAGCGATTGTTGAGGTTTTTTTAATTTTTAATGCAATAAACAGTTTTATTTGTTATAGCACTCTACTTTTAATTATTCATGTCGTGTACTCTATCTTATTCATGTATATTGCTAGTGTATATGTTGTTGGATATATATATTGGACGGAATCAGTTGATATATGTTTTGGATTGGATGGTTGGATTTGTGCATGATGTTGGATTTGTTTATATTTGGTTATGAATGGAATTGTTATGAATTTTGATTATATTTGGATGGGTGGATGCTTGGATGTATTCATGTATATAACGTAATGATAAATATATGTACAGGAAATTGATAATTGCAAATAATTTTTTTTGCTGAAAAAATATCAACCTAGACGGAATTTTGTCTAGGATGGTTCAATCTAGACGGAATTCCGTCTAGGTTGGTATTATAGCAACTTAGACGGATTTTCGTCTAGGTTGACAATCTAGACAGATTTCTGTCTAGGTTGGCAACCTAGACGGTTATCTTAATTCCGTCTAGGTTGATATCCGTCTAGATTAGTCAACCTAGACGGAATTCCGTCTAGTTTGCCCCCAACCTAGATGGAATCAGACTAGACAGAGCAAACTAGACGGAAATCCGTCTAAGTTGAGCAACCTAAACGGGAAGTAGAGCAACCTAGACGGAATCTCTTGAACATCTCTTCTTCTCATGTATGGAAGACGAGAAGAAGAGATGTTGAAGGGAGTATGAGCAATTTTCTCCAATAGAATGGGTGTTAATCTTCAAAATTAAAGTCAGTCATCTCTTATTTCTAGCAAGGGATGTTTATTTTCTAATGCCAAGTCAAAATTGGTATGGAATGAGGTTATTACAGTGGCGGAGCCATAAATTTTATTTTGGGGGCTAATAATACAAGTTACATGAACGTAAGTTCCTTCTAATGCATTTAATAATAAAATCAACTTCAAATCAAATTTGTATGCTCTTTTTTTTTTGGTTAATGAAAACTTTATTCATCTTCCAAATATAGAATGTTATGCACAACCAATTTCTCAGAAAGACTGAGATTACAAAATGGCTATAAGCATCACTGTGTTCTAAATTTTACAGTGTGCATATCCACTCCTTTTCTTCAGCCGAAAAAGGGCCATTGAGGATGACTGTTAGAAGACTGAATTTTATCTCTTTAAACAATTGAGGTGCTGATTTTCCTTCCTGTCTGAAAATTTTTGAATTTCTTTCACACCATATGCAATAGATTGAAGTAGTGAGAGCCATTTTCTTGACTTTTTGTTTAAAGCCATTTCCCCTCAAACAATAGCAATACCAGCTGATAACCTGTCTCCAACTGGTAGATTTCCATCTAAATTGTAACCAGTTCATAACCATGCACCAAACCTCCCTTGAGTAGAGACAATCAAAAAAGAGATGATCTCTGCTCTCTGAACCCGAACACCAGCAACAGGTATTAACACTCACAATATTCCTCTTGAGCAGTCTATCTTGTGTGAGTAGTCGATCTTGAACTGCTAGCCAGCTGATAAATGAGTGTCTGGGCAGATTTGAATTAACCCAAACAGTTTTAAACCACGGGACAGCTGAGGCAGTAGGAGAAAGGGCATAATACAGCACTGAAAGTTGAATTTTTGAGTTCCTTACACAATTTTGAATAAGTTCTCAAGGCCTATCTCTTGTTTTCAAGATACTTTTCCACACCCATGAATCTCTGCTTTTTGATTGGACATGTCAGATATAACATCATAAAATCCAAATGAAAAAATCATACAAAACATATATAACAATATAAGAAAGAGAAGTGAAAAATTAAGATACTTAATGGTAATGCAAATTCTGAACTTTTGAGGAGTTTATGCTTATTTTATAAAATCTAATGATTAATTATTCGCATAAGTTCTAAAAGTTTGGGGGCCCACGGCACCCCACATTTGTACGTGGATCCGCCACTGGTTATTCTTACTATATGTTGTTGTATATGACAAGTGAGATACATGCTTCTCTTTGAGGGGGATTAAAGCGAAAATTCTAAAGATCATTGAATAAAGTATGCATTTTCTTACTTTTTTTGGATAGGTTCCACCGAGAAGATATTGACAATCTCCATCAATCGATCAGCTTTGCTTACCCGCAAAATAAATGATGTCTCAGACTAGCATGATGATGAAGATGAGGGGACCTAAGATAAAATTTGCTATCTCAATTTGATCAGCTATATATAATGGCTCATAATTTAATTTGAAGACTCAATTGTAGCTCCTTTGTTGTTTAGTGGTGTTTTTTGTAAACCTTAAAACATGTTGCATGGGGGATTATTGTTTGTTGAGGTGATGCTTTCTTGTTTGGATGAAAGCCAAATTAAATAGGTTATGGCTTAGGATGTGATTACTATATATAAGTTATTTCCTAGTTAGCGGTGGGTGACGATAAAGTATCTACTTCTAACCCTCTTCAATATAATAAGAGTGCTGCTACGGGGACCCAAAATTTAGGACCAAGGGACGGGACAGGTGAGGTGTCTCCTCCCTATTACATAATGAGTTGGTATGAGTTCATTATGCAATAGGGAGGGGACACCTCACATGTCCCCTCCATTGGTCCCATATTTTGGGTCCCCGTAGCAGCACTCATAATAAATAGTTCTCTCATGCTATCCCTTAGAATGTTTTATTCGTCTCTCTTTCTCTCTCTTCCCTCTTGTGTGTGTGCATCCTTGCTTTCATGTACTAAATTAAGTCCCTCTAACCAAACTTCAAAGTTATAATGAGGACTCACATAGTGGCATCGACTTTTAGAAAAAAAAAATCTGCATTAAATTTGTGCTCACTGGGATTCAAACAAGTCTCTCTATCCATTACACCAAAACAATGAATTTATAGTGAGGGTTGAGGATTATATTTTTATGTTCTAACAACATTTTACAATCATTTATACATTTTCAAGAGTAAGGCACATTGGCCTGCTTTTTTCTATAAAAAAAAACATCTAATACGCCCTCCTAGATTGAGCATTCTTTTCATATATAGGCTAAAAATCTAGCTATTTTTTATGTGTTTATTTTTATTTTTTCTAATTTCATTTTAAATGTATGTATTGGGATTGGAAGTTGGGAAGTCATCATCATATTTGAACTGGTTAATTGGAATTAAATCAGTTTAAATTACGATCCTAGCTGGTAAAAGAGAAAAATTGGAATTAAATCAAATTTTTTGGTCCATCTTCTAGATTCGGATCCTCTCCACTACAAAAAAAATAGTGGAGGGACCACTACATAATCACAGCCATTGATTATCTAGTTCATTGTTATGATTTTTTTCTTTTAGTGCAAATTAGGAATGAGTGCAATACACGGGGGTATGGTAAGTGTTAGATTTAGATTGTATCATAACCGCCTACTAAATAATCAACGCTTGAGATTAAGAGTAGTGGTCTCTCCACTACTTTTTTGTAGTGGAGAGGATCCAAATCCCCATCTTCTTTCTCGATTCAGAACGAAACTTGTTCAGGCGAAACTTGTACTAAGCCAAGTCAGTGTACGCGCAAGAGGCTTTGTGGTCATTCAAACGAGAGAATCCCTCCTGCCATCAAACTAGGGAGTTGTGTTCATGCGTTAATTGTTTATAAGGGAGAAGAAATTAAACTAGGGAGTTGTGTTCATTCTCTCCTCTCTCTCTCTCTCTCTCTCTCTCTCTCTCTCTCCCCTCTCCTTTCATGTCACTTAGAAAGAGAAAGCAAAAGTTTATGAGAGAGAGAGTAATGGCACCTTCCAAAGATACTCTCTTGTTCTTGAAGCCAGATCGAGTCCAAAAGAGAGTGAAGCAGAACTTACGACCGGGGGTTTCCCCCCTTTATTTTCTCCAAGTTAGTGGGCTTTACCTCAAGCTTCTTTTCCTTCTTTTGTCTTTTACTTTGGCTTTGCTTGCTCATGAGCAGCATATATTACGCTGCTTCAATATAGTATAGCTAGCTAGCGCTCATGAGATCGAAGTGCACAGTTGGGGAAAGCAAAAGAGATCTCGTCTCTATCTGATTTAATTTAGACTACAAAGGCTCCCTCTTTCTTCTTCCAAAGAAACAGTGCTTTGGTTTCTGTGATGTGCTCATAGGAAAATGATGAGCATGCAGATGGAAGAAGAAAACCCTAGTCGTGACTTTTTAATTTCTAGAATATACCAACATGTGCAGCTTTGTTCTAAAATTAATTAGAATCCAATGAGAACATTTGTGGAATTTTTCAGTGCGTGTGTATATATACATACATATAAAAACTATATATATGTTAATACTTTGAATACTTCTCTGTTGGATGAAAACATTCTATATAATGTCTTTCTTAATTGGCATTATTTGTGATGTCGCCCTTTCCAACAAAATTAGTTTTATTGTAATTGTTTCTATCTTAATCCATATATATGTATTGGTCTTCTATGAGTCATGCATGTATATATTATTTTTTCAGATAGGATTACGAAGCATATCTCCCCAGCGTTTCATTCCACACAAAAGAAAAAAAAAACAAAAAAACTTGAAAATGTAGGGATACAGAATATAAATATGAGAACTCTCAGATCCTCAAAAAAATAAGAGAAAATATATATACAGAATATAAATATGAGAACTCTCAGATCCTCAAAAAATAAGAGAAAATATACGTATCTAACTGTATATATATATCACATGTGATAATATGTAGAAGTAAGACAACAAGACTACATACTAGCTAGCTATCTAATTTCATGCAAGTAGTACTACATACTAATTCAATGAATTTCGTATAAACATATGCCTATTTCTTATTGTTTTTTTATTGCAAATAATCTTGTTAACGTTATTTGTTTTGATTTGGTCATTCATTTGACCTATTCTCTAGTTTACCTATTCCTTAGGAATAACGTTGCAAATAAATAGGCAACAGGTTTGCACTTTGATATGTATAAAAAGGGGACAATCAGTACTCAATAAAAACAGAGCTTCAAAGTAAAAACCTGCAGCAACAAAGATTGAGAGACAATCTTATTCTTTTTGTTTACAGTGAGTTTTTCTTGTAGTTCCAATTGAGTGTGTGAGAGAGTCTGAGTGAGTCCTTTGTCCATCATTTGGTATCAGAGCGAGGTTGTATGCCAAAGATCATGCCACGAAGCAGCAGCTCCGGCATTGATGACGCTGCTACCACGGGCGCGCCGATTAACAAACTATCCGGGGTAACTCTCCACTATCCAATGCTGACCAAGACGAACTATGCTGTATGGGCTATCAAGATGCGTGTCTACTTGCAAGCTCAAGGCGTCTGGGATGCCATCGAGCCCGGAACGGATGTGGAGACAAGGAAGGACAAGATGGCGCTTGCTGCCATTTATGAACCCATCCCCGAAGAAAGTCTGCTGCTAATAGCAGAGAAGGAGACAGCGGAGAAGGCTTGGCAGACGCTCAAGACCATGTATTAAGGCGCAGATCGCGTCAAGGCGGCAAAGCTCCAAACTCTCAGAAGTGAGTTTGAAATCCTCCGCATGAATGAGACGGAGACAGTAGATGATTTCGCCGAAAAGCTGACTGCAATAGTCAGCAAGATTGCTGGCTTGGGCGGCAAACTTGATGAAAGCACCGTCGTGAAGAAGCTCCTTCGTGCCGTCCCCAACAAATTCCTGCCGATTGTCACATCAATCGAGCAATTTGCTGATCTAACGACGATGACCGTGGAGGAGGCGATTGGCCGTCTCAAGACCTTCGAGGAGAGGGTCCGTGCCAGCGGCGGGGATGATAATGAGCACGTCCTACTGACCTGGAAGGAGTGGAACATAAAAGAGAAGGAATCCAGTGAGGGTTCCAGCTCGGGCACGTCCAAGGGGCGCGGCAAAGGCAACTGGCATGGCCGGGGACGCGGGCGCGGGCAAGGTCGCGGCAATGGCCGTGTCGAGGAAGGTCACGACGATGATCAAGACTACAAGAAGAAAATCAAATGCTACAATTGCAACTACATGGGGCATTATGCCTCAGAATGCCGATTCAAGAAGAAAGACGAACGAGTTCATTTAGCCGAGAAGGATGACGACGAGCCAACTTTGCTCGTAGCACAAACCTGTGCACTAGTGCAAGCCACCAAGGAGCCAAACGTCCAGGTGATGCTCAATGAGGAACGTGTGGTTCCAGATTTGGGAGGAGAAACAAGGTATGTGAGTGATTCTTGGTTTTTAGATACTGGTGCAAGCAATCACATGACAGGAAACAAAGAAAAGTTCACAGAGTTGGACAAGTCTGTGGGAGGCACCGTCAGGTTTGGAGATGGCTCTGCGGTCGAGATCCAGGGACGCGGCACCGTTCTTTTCAAGTGCAAAAATGGTGAACACCGCATTCTTACAGACGTCTACTACATACCACGACTGCGGAGAAACATTGTCAGTCTCGGCCAGTTGGAGGAGAACGGGTGCCGTATGGTACTTGAAGACAATCACCTATGCATCTTTGATCGTAGCAAAAGGCTGCTGGCCAAGGCCAGGAGGTCCAGAAACCGACTCTATATCCTCAATCTGAATATTGTCGAACCAGTACGCCTACTGACAAGCATAAAAGAAGATGCTTGGTTATGGCATGCACGCTATGGTCACCTGAATTTCCAAGCACTCCGAAATCTAGCTAACAAAGCCATGGTAGTGGGGTTGCCGCACCTGGATCACATTGACCAAGTGTGTGATGGCTGCCTTGTTGGTAAACAACGCCGTGCACCTTTCCCTCTTGAAGCAAGCTACCGAGCAAATAGACCTCTGGAGCTGATTCATGGTGACTTGTGTGGGCCAATTTCACCGCCAACAGCAGGAGGTAATAGATATTTCCTTCTATTAGTTGATGATTTCAGCAGGTATATGTGGATCTCACTGCTAAAAACAAAAGATGAGGCACTGGAGGCCCTTAAAAAAATCAAGACGGCAGCTGAAACGGAGGTAGAATTGAAGCTCAAATCCCTTCGGACTGACAGGGGGGGCGAGTTCACGTCAAAAGAGGTTGAAGCTTTTTGTGACAAGCATGGAATCAAGCATTTCCTCACCGCACCATACTCACCCCAACAAAACGGCGTAGTTGAGCGAAGAAATCAAACAGTGGTGGCAATGGCACGGAGCTTGTTGAAAAGCAAGAACATGCCTGGCTTTTTCTGGGGTGAGGCAGTGACCACGGCAGTGTATCTGCTGAATCGCGCACCAACTAAAAGCGTTGTTGGGAAAATGCCCTACGAAGTTTGGTTTCAAAGGAAGCCCAAGGTGCATCACTTGAGAATATTCGGTTGCATCGCCCATGTCAAGCCAGTGACTCCATACCCCAAGAAGCTTGCAGACCGAAGCACGCCCATGGTGTTGTTGGGATATCAACAGGGTTCCAAAGCCTACCGCGTGTATAATCCGGTAACAAAGAAGATTCATGTAACACGAGATGTCGTGTTCCAAGAAGACAAGCAATGGGATTGGAACCTAGTACCAGGCAAAGATGCAAGGAGAGAAGGTAATATTTTCACAATTGAGAATTGTTCCCCTCAACCTGTAGCTACAGGAACACAGGAAGGCAACAAGGAGTTAGAACCGGGCACACCTCAGGTGGCTGCAGTACCGGCTGGGGAGGGAGTACATGGAGCCTCACTCGCAGTGTCGCCGGCGGGATCGATGGTGGACGCGAACAACCCGACCGCAACACCCGCGTCGACTGACACAGCAGCCTCTCCAAGCTCTAGTGGGACGACAGGAGCTGGACCTCGAGGCTACAGATTTCTTCAAGATGTATATAATACATCTGCACCCATTGATCTTGAAGACGAAATAGGGCTATGCCTTCTAGGAGCTGAGGAGCCTACAAGCTATGAAGAAGCAAAGAAGCACGTGAACTGGAGGCATGCAATGGAAGATGAATTGCAGGCCATACACCAAAATAATACTTGGGAGATAGTGGATTTTCCAGATGGCCACAAACCAATAGGCCTAAAATGGGTCTTCAAGATCAAGAAGGACTCCGAAGGAGCAGTGGTGAAACACAAAGCAAGATTGGTGGCTAAAGGCTATGTGCAACGCAAAGGAGTGGATTTTGATGAAGTCTTTGCACCCGTGGCGAGACTCGAAACAGTGCGGCTGCTCTTAGCCCTGGCCGCACAGGAAGGGTGGCGTGTGCATCACATGGATGTTAAATCAGCCTTTCTCAACGGAGAATTGGAAGAAGAGGTTTATGTCTTCCAACCACCTGGGTTCGAAGAGAAGGACAATGAGCATAAGGTTTTCAGGCTCAAAAAGGCCTTGTATGGTCTTCGTCAAGCCCCCCGAGCATGGAACTCCAAGCTGGACAGGAGCCTTACATCACTCGGATTCGAGAGAAGCCCACTCGAGCACGCGGTGTACAAAAGGTGTATTGGAGAATCAAAGCTCCTAATTGGAGTTTATGTGGATGACCTGATTATAACCGGGTCTGATGACAATGAGGTTGGCAAATTCAAGAAACAAATGATGGAGTTGTTCCACATGAGTGATCTAGGATTACTCTCGTACTATCTGGGGATCGAGGTGTCACAAGCGGCCTTTGAGATCACCATGTGCCAAACAGGGTATGCGAAGAAAATCCTTGAGAGAACTGGAATGTCTGATTGCAATCCTTGTCAAGCTCCCATGGAACCAAGAACCAAGTTGAGCAAGTTCAGTGAAGAACCTCCAGTTGATGCAACCTACTACCGTAGCATTGTAGGAAGTCTCAGATACTTAGTGAACACTAGGCCAGACGTCGCTTACTCGGTTGGGATTATAAGTCGATTCATGGAGAAGCCGACCACTCAACACATGGCCGCGATGAAGCAGATTCTCAGATACATACGTGGCACACTTGATCTGGGCTGTATTTATACCAAGAAGGAGGAAACGATGAAGTTAGTCGGGTATAGCGACAGCGACCTTGCTGGCGATATAGATGACCGGAAAAGTACCACAGGTGCTGTCTATTTCTACGGTGGGAATCTGATCACTTGGATCTCTCAAAAACAGAAAGTAGTGGCTCTTTCTTCATGCGAAGCGGAATATATTGCAGCTGCGACTATAGCATGTCTAGGCACATGGCTGAGTCGCCTCTTGGGGGATCTCAGAAAAGAAAAAGAAGAGGCAGTGATCTTGAGGATTGACAACAAATCTGCGATATTGCTTTGCAAGAATCCGGTATACCATGACCGAAGTAAACATATCGACACCCGTTATCACTATATTCGAGAGAGCGTGGAGAACGGGAGAATCAGAGTTGAGCATGTCGCGTCAGAAGAGCAGCTAGCTGACATCTTAACTAAGCCACTCAGTCGTATGAAATTCATAGAGTTGCGAAACAAGATTGGACTGCAGACTGTGAAGAAAAGGGAAAAACAAGATTAGGGGGGAGATTATTGCAAATAATCTTGTTAACGTTATTTGTTTTGATTTGGTCATTCATTTGACCTATTCTCTAGTTTACCTATTCCTTAGGAATAACGTTGCAAATAAATAGGCAACAGGTTTGCACTTTGATATGTATAAAAAGGGGACAATCAGTACTCAATAAAAACAGAGCTTCAAAGTAAAAACCTGCAGCAACAAAGATTGAGAGACAATCTTATTCTTTTTGTTTACAGTGAGTTTTTCTTGTAGTTCCAACTGAGTGTGTGAGAGAGTCTGAGTGAGTCCTTTGTCCATCATTTTTTAGACAATATTCCAACCATATGTACACGTTCAAGTTCTTTTCAGTCAATTTTTTTATAGCCAGCGCGCGTTAATTATCTTCAGAATATCTAGCTAGCTAGATTGTGTTATGCATGTACACTTCTATATATCATCTCTCTCCCATATGCCTGATGACTAACATGGTTTCATAATTGATATATATGCTTCCTCATAATAAATAGGATCAACCAACTTAAAGCAAATTCCAACTGTTGATGCAAATTAGTGCCTCTTATATATGTAAAGAGTGCATCAAATTTAGCATGCATCAACCCTTTTGATAGAAGGTTGTACGTACTTGTCCCAAACCATAATACTTACTTAAGGATAATAATTAATTAAACCCCTTCCTAATTAAAGATTGCGATATTTATTGACCTAAAACTCTATATGGAAAAAATTTAAAAAAAGTGTTGCAATCATGGGCAAAGAATAAATACCTACCCTACTCAAAGCATGCAATATACCTTGAACTTTGTTGCATGCTTAATTTGTACATAAAAGCAACCAGATTTTGCATCTCGCTGGGCCATTAATTTCTTGAGCCACTAACAATTTGCCATACTTAAAAACAGTCCGTGAGCGTACCACTTACCTGCCACGGTCACAAAAGTTTTAGATGGTGACTCCTCATGAGGGCAACCCTTTAGCCTTAACTGTGAAGGCACACTTGCATGCATTAGCCCTAAAAGTGTAGCATCAGATGCCATGGATGTGTCCAAAGTCACCACTAGCCATTGTGGACCTCTTAAACCACCAAACCCTGATCACTCTCCTCCTCCCTAAAAAATAAAGCTTCAAAAAGGAGAAATTGTCTAGTCTAGTACATGATAAGAATGCAAGTTGGGAGTAGTTTGTATCTGATTGGATAAAATTCGATTCGATACTTATATAAATATATATATGTATGTGTTTCATGATCTTAATTACTCCAGTGTAGATGTATCATATTAAACAATTAGATACGTCTAATATTACAATCCAAAGTCGCTCTTGGCTGGTGTATTGCTAACGTGATGCACATCAAAATGTTTACAACTCAATCATCAACTTATCACGAGTATCATAAGTATTGTTAGACGTGTCTTAAAAAAAAACAATAACACACCGGCCGTCACTCATGTGTTCAGCGCGTCTGTAATTCATGATCTCATTATAGCATAAGTACACCATGTTATACAAAGGAATACATCTAAACTTTTAGTTTATAAAGGAAGAGAGGAGGAGTACTAACGCAACAAGAAGTGAAGAAAGCCACTCTGTGAGGGTGAATGCAAGAAAGATAAAGAGAGTAAAAGCAATGCAAAGCCCATATGATACGCGAGCACTCTTTCCCATGTGATGAGGGGCCATGTTAAGATATTGCTATCTTTAGTTTCTTTTGAAGTGGAGAAGGGGATCTAATCCTCTCCTCTTTCTTTGCTTTTGCCATCCTTTGATCTCTTTAAGACTCTCTCTCTCACTCCTTAGGGGGCAAAGAATAAAGCACACAAAAGCTTCACCGATTCCTTTCCACCCTTGTACATACCCTAAAATTATTACACTCATCATTTCAACCCTAATTTCTTAAACTTATAATGTAGCAAAGGCACTCTCTTAGGACATAATGATTCATCTATAATCACAATTTCTTGCTTTTACATGCACTAGTATTCTATGCCAGAGAAATATCACATCCACTCAATGCTTTATTCTTCTACTGTTTCTTTTATATTTCTCTGCTAGATGTTAAAGTATTAGTATTGTCAATCAGAGTGCTCTCATCTATAAATTTTACTGCTCTCTTTATCCAACACCATCATGATCTTCTGTGAATAACAAATTAACTGTGATTCTAGAAAACTCTAGCCACAGCTTTTAGACTGCAGCGATGCAGAGCTCTAGCAATTTACAAGATCGTTGTCTCTCTCTCTCTCAAGAGTGAACTTGTATTAGTCATGTGTTAGATTATGAGAAATCATACATGCATAATCAGAAACTTTAACATCCTGCGGGTCTATTTATATGATGACATATATGATATTCTTAATTACACTAAGGGGCTGTTTGTTTGCTAAAAAAAAATGAGACCCCCCTCCTCCCTCCACGACGTCATATTTCAAGAAATCCTCCTTGTCACGTAGGATTTTTGTTTTAACCGATTTTCAAATCACATGTTTGTTTCGTTTTGTGATTTAAAGAAATGATGGTGCCACGTAGGATGCCACGTAAGATTTTTGAGAAAAGTGTTTTCACGTCAAAAATCTCTGAAAACATTTGAAAATATCACTTCAATGAATTTTTAATTACTAAATGCACTGTTGAAACAGTGACTGTGAATAAAATAGATTATTTAATTACTAAAAATACTGTTACTATTACGGCTGATTTCCATTTCTTTTTTTATGTTCAAACAAACACAAGAAATGAAAATTGAAACACTGTTACTATTGCGTCTGGATTTGTTTCTTATGTGGCGTGGCGATGACGTGACGATTATTTCATTACGAAAAAAAAAAGAAATGTGAGAAATGTCTTGGAATCTCTTGAAATGAGTTGAAATGTGAGTTTTCCATTTCTGATTTTTTTCGAAAAACAACCAAACATCCCCTAAACCCCCAAGAAATTTCAGTGTTTTGCAGTAAAGCCTCAATAGCTTTCACACTAAATCCCCAACAACTTTTAAAAAAAACTCCTCAATATCATTTAGGTAAATTACAGTAAACCCCCTACAACTTTCAAACTGCCTTTCTAAGTCGTTTTATTGTTTTAACTTACGTGGGTTTCTGCCAAATTCAGATATTTTTTTGGGGCGTTGTTGGCAATTCCAAAAAATTATTGAGGGTTCAGTGTGTTTTTGAAAGTGAAGGGGGTTTACTGCAAAATGTTGAGTCCACGGCGGATAGCTATTTTCATTTGAGTTAATTGGATTTCTGATATCCCCTTGTTTTATTTAATCTACAAACTTTGCTCCGTATTTTCAAAAATAATAAATGTAGACTTTAAATTTATCAGTTTAAACTTGTATAATTGAGTAAACCCAAGATTAAACCAAAAGTACATCATCCTATGCATCTCATAAAGTAAAAAGAAAACAGTACCATTAGCAACTTTACTTTAACCCTTTTAATATTTTCCCCTCCCCCACGCTATCAAAATTTTTAAATTTCTTAAAACCAACGGCTCCTTATTTATTCCAAACAAAGCACTGAAACTCAAACCAAAGCCTCAGTATCTCACCATAAACCCTGAAGATTCCCACCTCTCTTCAAATATCTGAAGATGCCTCCGCTTTCAGAACCTGAAGCTTCTCTTAAATCCCCCCTCACTCACATCCAAACCCCTCTTCTATGAACTCAATTCCCCATGAACATCCTCAACATGCTCCTCTTCCTCGCTCTCCTCCTCCCTCTACTAACTCCCCCCACCTCCTCTGCTTCCATTGTCTCCGACGCCGTCGCTCTCTCCTCGCTAACCCTCGCATTCCCTGCCTGGTCCGGATCCGGCAACCTGAGCTCAGTCTGCTCGTGGGCTGGGGTCCGCTGCAATCAAAACCGAACCGGTGTTTCTTCAATCACCCTCTCGAACTCAAACATCTCCTACTCTTCGCCTGTCGAAATCTCTGGCCTTCCGCACCTCGTCAACCTCTCTCTCGATGGGAATGGATTCTCCGGTACGGTCAGGATTTCGAATATGCCCAGCCTTCGGTATCTGAATGTATCGAACAACGAATTCAACGGCGATCTTGACTGGGATTACTCGACTTTGCCGAGCTTGGAAGTGTTCGATGCGTATAACAACAACTTCACTTCTCCGTTACCCGCTCATGTCATCGGATTGAAGCGGATTCGTTATCTTGATTTCGGAGGGAATTTCTTTTACGGGAGAATTCCTGCGAGTTACGGGAAAATGGCGAAACTGGAGTACCTGGCGCTGTATGGAAATGACCTGCGAGGGAGGATTCCTGGTGAAATCGGGAACCTGACGAGCTTGAAGGAGCTGTACCTGGGCTATTTCAACGTGTTCGAAGGCGGGATTCCGCCCGAGCTCGGCGGGCTGGCCCAGTTGGCCCATCTAGACCTCTCCAGCTGCAGCCTCGTCGGCGGAATCCCTCAGGAGCTCGGAGCTTTGGCTTCCCTGAACGCTCTCTTCCTCCACTCCAACCTGTTATCGGGGCCGATCCCTGCTTCTCTAGGGAACTTAACGAGCCTGGCATCCCTCGACCTATCGAACAATGCCCTCACCGGAGAGATACCGAGCGAGTTCAAGATGATAACGGGGTTGTCCTTGCTGAACCTGTTCCTGAACCGACTGCACGGGTCGATACCGGAGTTCATCGGCGAGCTCCCGAACCTGGAGACCCTCGAGCTCTTCATGAACAACTTCACGGGAGCCATACCGGGGAACATCGGATCGAATGGCAGGATCCAGGTCCTCGATCTCTCATCAAACAAGCTCACCGGTACGATCCCTGATGACCTCTGCTCGATGGACCAGCTCAGGGTTTTGATTCTGTTCAGAAATTTCCTGTTCGGCCCCATCCCCGAGCGTCTGGGGAAATGTCTGAGCTTGGTTAGAGTGAGACTGGGCGACAACTACTTGAACGGTACAATTCCTTCGGGGCTGGTTTACTTGCCGCAGCTCGACTTGCTTGAGGTCCAGAGCAATTTCCTCTCCGGGCCGGTCTCCGAGAATCCGAACCCTGCGGGTCAGAGCCCGAGCCCGTTGTCTCAGCTTAATCTGTCGAACAATCTGCTTTCGGGTCCCTTACCCGCTTCGGTCTCGAACCTCACTTCCCTCGAGTCCCTGCTCGTGAGCGGCAACCAGCTCTCCGGTCCGGTCCCCGACTCGATAGGCCGGCTCCAGAATGTCGTGAAGCTCGACCTCAGCCGCAACTCGTTTTCGGGCCCGATCCCGCCCGATATCGGCAACTGCACGAAGCTCACCTACCTCGACCTCAGCGGGAACAACATTTCCGGCCAAATACCGCCGTCGCAGCTAGCCGGAATCGGGAACCTCAACTACCTGAACCTCTCGAGGAACCACCTGAACGGTCCGATCCCGAGGTCCATCGGCTCGATGAAAAGCCTCACCTCCGCCGACTTCAGCTTCAACGAGCTCTCGGGGAAGCTGCCCGAGGCCGGGCAGTTCCTCTACCTCAACGCGTCCTCGTTCGCGGGCAACCCGCGGCTCTGCGGCCCGATCCTCGGCAGCCCGTGCGATGATCCCTCGGCCCGGAGCCCCGGCGCCGGGGCGGCCCGCCGCGGGCCGGCCGACTTCAGGCTCGTCCTGGCCCTGAGCCTGCTCCTGTGCTCGCTGGCGTTCGCCGCGGCCGCCATCGCGAAGGCCCGGTCCTACAGGCGGGGGGTAGGAGGCGCCGCCGCGTGGCGCCTCACCGCGTTCCAGAAGGTCGACTTCGGCGTGGGCGACGTGGCGGAGTGCATGAAGGACTGCAACGTGGTGGGCCGCGGGGGCGCGGGGGTGGTCTACGCGTGCGCCACGGCCGCGGGGGGGAGCGTGGCCGTGAAGAGGCTGGTCGGGCTCCAGTCGGACGGCCACGACTCGTTCAAGGCCGAGGTGAGGACGCTGGGCAGGATCAGGCACAGGAACATCGTGAGGCTGCTGGCGATGTGCACGAACCTGGAGACGAACCTGCTGGTGTACGAGTTCATGGGGAACGGGAGCCTGGGCGAGGTTCTGCATGGGAAGGGAGGGGGGTTCCTCGGGTGGGGCCGCAGGTACAGGATAGCGGTGGAGGCCGCCAGGGGCTTATGCTACCTGCACCACGACTGCAGCCCGATGATCGTGCATCGGGACGTCAAGTCCAACAACATCCTGCTGGACGACAAGTTTGAGGCGCACGTGGCGGACTTTGGGCTGGCCAAGTTCCTGACCGACGGCGGGGCGTCGGAGAGCATGTCGGCGATCGCTGGCTCTTATGGGTACATCGCCCCAGGTGATTAATTTAATTTGTATAATTAAGTCAATTTACATGCGTATATACTCATCATCTGCATCATATTAGAAGTATACAATTAAGTTAATTGATTGATTTTTCATTTTTTTTTGGCATGATGTCTACTTTAAGCTTTACATTAATTATTGTGTCATTTTTCTCTGTAGCCATCCATAGAAGGTAACAAATGGAAACTTCTCATGTGTATTAAACACACATAATCTTTCATCAAGTACTTTATTAACAGTTGACAATTCTTGGTTCATGAGGAAAGGGGCCCACCCACAACTTATTTTTTTTTAATAAAGTTGTAAAATCAGGAATGTTATATATATATAGATGAGAGGTTATATGCAGCTCACCAAAAAAAAAAAAAGGGTTTACGTAAGCTTAAAATTATGAATTGCATGTGGAAAATGAAGAAGACAAATACAAGTGTAGTCCATTGACTTTGTTTCTAAATAAAATACTATAAAAAATGATGTGTTAAAAAAAATTTATATGAGAACATGACCTATAAAACGAACAACCGCTTCATCATCATTCATCATTTACCGACGGGGTTAAATGCAAACGCACGAGACAACATAAGTAGGGAGCATAATGATAATCCTAAAAAAGCCATGTACTTAAGTGCGTAAAAAATTAAAGGATTTATATACAGTCAAGAGTACAGAGACAAGTCACTTTGTTCCCATACCGCACACCCTGATACGCCGACACAACTGACATTTTTCGCTAAACCCGACACGTAACAGTTTCGGCTTTTAAGGAAAAAATACAAAATAAAAGGGGAGTTTGCTACGTATAACTCATCTTAAAATCATAAGCTCTCCTTTGCTTTTGTTGGTTTCAGCTACGGCTATAGTCTTTTTGAGTAGGCATCTCTACATGTGTTTAGCACTAGCTAAAGTGAGATCTTTAGGTGCTATAGTTAAAGTTTGTTCTAGGAAATGCAAAACTTAGCTAGTAAACTAAAGCCTGCACATAATATTTGGAGATTAGGGGATCCTCTCAATCTTCGTGCCTTCGGTTGTTTTATTTGGAGTTGGATGTTGCTGCTTTCCTTGGGATTTGAGGGATTAATGTTGTCTTCCTCTCGCTTAACTTTGGTGATGACATAATAATATGCATGTTTAATTAACTATATGAGATTGCTAATGACTATATATGTTGGCGTATGGGCATTTATTATATTGTATTAATTTGTAGGACATTTGTAGCATCATGGCATGGCCCCCCTAAAGTTAGCACTAGACATGCAATCACATGATGTGTGGGTATCTCTAGACAGCATGTGTAAATATACTAAATATATTTATCATGGTAAACTAACAAAATTCACGTGTTAGTCCTCTCTCTTGTCCAACTAATATAAATTTTTACGATGAACAATGATGAATAGTAACATACCCCCTTTCTTTAACTATAGATGTGTATCTTTGCACATTTTTGCTTTAGTCCTGGTGTACAGCTCGTATGCATGCCATCCCTTTTGAGAGAATTACAACTCACACGGCATGATGAGTAATGATGTATGTACATCAAGAATCTGAAAATTTTTATTCATCACCGATCTGAAAAATATATGTACATCAAGAATCTCATTTCGCCTCCCTATATATGGTCAAGAAGTTGTTAAAAATCATTATATGTAGTAGAACTACTTATGTAATTTTTCACATATTCGTTTATGCAGAATACGCTTACACCCTCAAGGTCGACGAGAAAAGCGACGTATACAGCTTCGGAGTAGTACTTCTAGAGCTTATCACGGGGCGACGCCCCGTCGGTGATTTCGGAGATGGAGTAGACATAGTCCAATGGTGCAAAAGAACCACCTCCGGTTGCAAGGAGCACGTCGATGTAATCTTGGACTCAAGGTTAAGTACGGTCCCCATCAAAGAAGCGATGCACGTTTTCTTCCTTGCTCTGTTATGCGTCCAAGAGAATAGCATAGAGAGGCCCACGATGAGGGAGGTGGTTCAGATGCTATCAGAATTCCCTCGCCACGCAGAAGATCAATCCCCGTCTTCTTCTTCTTCTTCATCTACATCAAATAAAATATCGGGCAGTCCAGACTTAGAAAGCAATTGCTACAAAATGTTAATTAACTCAAAGATAGGTGATATCGTGTAATTTTATGTGTAAATTTCTAATCACATTGTTAATTTCGGGGTGGATATATATTTTGAATTTTGAATGGAGCAGGGTTGATGGAAGTAATTAATCTTAGAAATAAAACATTTTGAATTTTGTTTTCCAATAGGGGTTTGCGTACTTATTTGATGGAATTAATGCTGTCTCGTACGTAGCTTTATTTATTGATTTTTTTAGTGATATCGATCTCATGAAGGTGACGTTCCTTAAATTGACAAGAGCGAGGAATATGATGGCGGGACATTTACGTGTCATTGTCATGTCATCATTGTGCTTAAGGTGATAAGGTGTTGGAATTTTTGTGCCCCTTCATGAATAATGGAGCCCATGGACAAATTGATTGTAGTGTGCATTTGTGTACTTGATTGATCTCCATTTCCCTCCTCTCCTATTATTGATAGAGAAAAAAATGCTAGCCACAGTCACGAGTGCGGTGTGCGCTATGGTTGACGCTGTGGTTGGGATATGTACTCTATACAGGGACATGTAGGGATGCATGCATTTCCCCGCTATGGCGCAAGTGCAGTGCACTCCCAACTATAGCTAGTCCTCCACATTATTGACAACATGTACATTATAACAGAATGCTGATATAAAAATATCTATCAATGATAAGTTGAGGTGTGAAAGTCGGAGAGAAATGCTGTTA
>BQKN01064082.1:95904-107676 GCA_022839385.1 Asparagus kiusianus
TGGAGTTACATGACTCTTCTTAAATAGAAAAAAATTTAAAATGGACTCTTAATAAAACTAAAATTATAAAAAAATAGAAAATATCAAATATTTTTCGAAGAATACTCCCCATAATAGAGAAAATAAATCATGAATCAAAATTAAATTTGTTTCCTAATCTAATTTGACTCCAGTATTGAATTTATTTCCTAATCTAAATTGACTCTAACTTTATTACTAAGAAGACTCCCCATAATAGAGAAAATAAATCATGAATCAAAATTAAATTTGTTTCCTAATCTAATTTGCCTCCAGTATTAAATTTATTTCCTAATCTAAATTGACTCTAACTTTATTACTAAATACAAAAATAGAAAATATCAAATATTATCCTAAGAAGACTCCCCATAATTGTTAAAATAAATCATGAATCAAAATTAAATTTGTTTCCTAATCTAATTTGACTCCAGTATTGAATTTATTTCCTAGTTTAAATTGACTCTAACTTTATTACTAAATTTAAACTAAACGTTGATTATCAAAAAAGGATGTTACTGATGGGATTGTGGGATTTTTCCAAGCTGATTGACTCCGTCTCGTCAAGATAGATGATTTTTATATATAATATATTAGAGTCCGCCTTCCGGATTGGGAGGTGTGGTTATTTCTCTACGGTCAATCAATAATTCATCTATATCTGTATTTGACTCACGAAGGTCCTACTTCTTCATGAATTTGATCGTTATATGTCCTACATCAATATCCCCTTGTTGAAAGAAGCTCAACCCCGAGCTTTTTTTTAATAGCAGCTTCCTTGATAAACACTTTTCTTCTCCTGCGTCGATCAACGTACGCCTTATACTTAGCATTGATTCTTTCCATCTATTCTTTTACCTTCTCAACTAGGGCTTCTTCTGAATTAAACTTTTGAATGAATCTTTTTCATATTATTTTAATGTGATTGACAGCATGTGAATCTACAGATGACTTGAAAAACTCCTCCAAATATTTTCTTTGTTGCTTTTCATATTTTTGTACCTCAAGTTTCATCTCAATCTTGTCAAAATCATTGACGCTCTTTACTTCAAAAAAAGAATTTCCCTCACACTCCATCTCCTTTGTTTTGGGCCCTCCACTAAGCTGTTCACATGTATCATCAATTTCCTCACTCTCTATTTTATCATTTTCCTCCATCGAGATTGTAGGATCTAAAATAGATACACTAGAACACTAGAGGGGGGTAAATAGTATTCTTTTAAAATTTATGCAAAGTAGATTATAAATTGTAAAGAAAAATGACAATCTCAGAAATTCACAATCACAAACACAAGGTTTTATACTGGTTTCACCAATCCGGTGTACATCCAGTCCCCAAGCAAATCCCGCTTGAGAGTTTCCGATCCACTAAGATTTTGAATAAACTTACAAAATCAAAAACAAACCTGACCAATTTGCAAGTCTCTGCAAATTACAACACCAATTGACAAACACATTGCCAATTTGCACACTAATATCTAAACCAAGAGATTAACACCTCTCACAACTCGAGAGAACTTTTGAAGCAATAATTTCAATTCCTATAGCCTTGATTTGTAGTGTAGTGTAGTAGTGGCTTAGGAATGATTCTCACTTCTGTAAATTGCCTAAACAATAAGTATTTGAATGAAATTCAAAGGCAATTTCAGAAACTTTTTTTTCTCAAAATCTGAATATTTTTCACTTGAAAAAATACACAAATATCAAAGCTTATGGGTATGTAAGTCTCTACATTTTCTTTGAACAGATAACCTACTTATAGCCCTTGAAAAGATAATTTTTTGAACTTTAAAAACGTTTAAAAATGGCTATAAACAGTCAAAAATTCAAACTTTAAATTATGAAAAAACTGTATCTGTAGTCGACTACAATACAGATTAGTCGACTACTCTGAGTTTAAACAGACTCTGTGTATTCAGAAAATTTCTCAGTAGTCGACTACAAAGATCATTAGTCGACTACACTGTAATTTTACAAAAACTTGGAAAATAAATTTTGCCTTCAGTAGTCGACTATAATGTCAATTAGTCGACTATTCTGTAAATTAACAGAAACTTATGTTTTTGTCAAACACTTGAGTAGTCGACTATTATCCAAATTAGTCGACTATACTGTAAGTTGACATAATTTTATATTTAAGTCTTATACAAGAGTAGTCAACTACTATTCTAATTAGTCGACTACTAAGAGTAAAAAATATGAAATAAAAAGTTTTTATACTCAAGTTTTAACTATAACTCTAATTGTTAATATAGAGGATTTCTATAGTTAACCAACACACTAAGCCTGTGTTAGTGTATTCTAATATCATGTGTGTGCGTGTGTGTGATCAAGGCTTGTACAATAATTCTAAGTAAAGAAAATATAAAATACATTATCTCATATATTCTTCATCTTCTTCACTTCATAATGCATTGAAATCAACTTGCACTTGTTCATATTTTGATATTAAAATCTGCATATAAAAGTTAGTGTATTTGTATAACACACATTGTATAAATTTTTATCATCAAAATACTATCATGGAGATATAATATTCAACATTCTCCCCCTTTTTGATGATAACAAATAATTTATGCATAAGTATGTATTTTATAACCATGTTTAAACATTATAAAATAACCATACTTACTCCCCCTGCATATATGCAAATTATAGTCTATAACAATACATAACAATACATAATTCTAATATAAGTAACTATTCCCCCCCCCCCCCGCCCAAAAAAGAAAAACATTTATGCTAAACATGATATTATTTTTTCAACATGAGCTAAAACTTTAAACAAATCATCCAGGAGAGATTTAAGGGGGGCAGTTATACCCCATTAAACCATCATTAAGGAGAGATTTAAGGGGGCGGTTATTACCCTAAATCCCCTATAAATAGTGGGAAACTCAACTGAGTTTGGATTCTCTTTTCGGCTGACTTTTTGGGGATCCTTGATCAGGCATCTTAGAGCTTTCTGCAGCAACAAAGTCCTTGGAGCATTCCCTTGGCTTATTAACCGAACTTTCGGTTCAAATCAACTCTTTTTCAAGAGTTCAAACTCGTTCAGAGTTAAACTCGATCTGAGTTATCAACTCGTCCAGAGTTTCCAACTTGCTCTGCAAGTTCTTCTAAACCCGGTCAGAGTTTTAAACTTACCACACAAATTCTCCACAACGTTAAATTGTGAGGAAAAGACCACGTTCTAGTGAATCGATACATTCGGATCGTCAACAGAGAGCAAACTTGACGCGAGCATTCGAGGGAGGCACTCCATCGTCACCGTGAAGAACCCAATATTAAACAAAGGGAAGAATCCAGATCATTCTCCTCTCTTTTGTAATCAGGAAATCCAATTGTAACTGAGATCAAAGGAATACAGATCAATTTTTCCTTCATTGTCTTTTTTACTTCAAATTTTCCACAAACAATGATGCAAGCATAAACTTCTAAGGTGCTGGAGGAGGTTGCTGTCCTTGAAAGTATGCATTAAGCTTTGTGTCCAAGTCTTCAAACTTCTTGATTAGCTCTTCTTGATTACTAATGATATATGAATTCTGAAAATATAGAGCTCTCTGACCAGTTTCAAGTTTAAGAATACGTGTACTAAGAGTGTTGTATTGTACGTCTAAAAAGCATAAGGGTTCTGTAGGAAATGGTGGTGGTGGTTGACTAGAAGAAGCTCCTGCTTGAGTTGAAGATTGTGGAATATCTTGTAAAATTTCTTCTTGATGAGGATGAGGTTCATCTTGAGGATTTTGTTCTTGCATTTCAAATTTTGTTAACTTCATCCTAGTTAGGGTATTGGAATCAAAGAATTTAATGGAACGGACAACATAATTTTCATATTTGAGATCCACATGAAATTTATCAAAGATTTTTGTTAAAAAGGCACCAAAAGAAAAAAATCCTCTTGGTATTGTCAGAAGATTATCAAAGTAAACTTCAGCCCAATTAACTTGGATATTTCTCATTATAGCATATAGAGCTTTTGCTAAATCTAGGGAAATGAAATGAAAACTCCTAGCTTTTGGAAATAAGTTATACGCTAAGATTCGTGCAATGAACCTAGGAATTGGACGAAGTTTGTTTGAGTTATTTAAAGGTTTGCCATATCCAGAAAGAAATATATGATTAGATAAAAGATCTGAATCATTCATCCTAACTGACCTAAGAGAAACTCCTTGATAAGGAATATTGAAAATTTTTCCAATTGACTTTGTAGTCAAGTCAATTTCTATTCCTTTAACAAGAGTCTTAAGTTTTTCAGAACCACCAATAGTTCCCACACGTTTTATATTAGTATAGAACAATTGCACAAGAAAAGGATATGTGGGTTTTCTATTTTCAGCAGAGAATAATTCAAGCAATCCCACATTATCAAAATATGATCCAAAGTTTCAGGGAATAAAATTATCAAATTTCATAAATCGTCCTGGAAGAACTTTAAAAGTTGATATTTTGTTAAATTCTTCTAATAAATCAGGACTTTTTAAATAAATGATGATTTTATCGTTAACAGAAGTATGGATTTGCTTAGCTTTCTTAGCTCTAGACATGATGAAACAAAGAAATAACAAAAGATTCAGAGATCAAGTTTAGAATTTTACCACAAACTGTTGAAACCCTAGATTAGTCGACGAGAACTTGAAGTAGTCGACTACTGAACTTGACAGCTTGACAGATTGCAGAGAAAAATGAAGAACTTGATGAAAATTTGAGAACAACGAAGATGCCCTAACCTAGAATCGTGGGTTCTGAAGAAGAGGAAGAACATGACTCGGTTTTTAGATGGGTTAGAGGGTGATTTTTAGGTTTTTACTTTATCTTTTAAAAGAAATTACATTGTATGGTTTAGATTTGATAGTAAAATAAATGTAAGGTTAAGATTTGATCTTATATATGTGGCTAGGATTGATAGAGTTAAAAATCTATGGTTGAGATGAATTTTACTTAGATGAAACGGGTATTGGATTTTGGGTTTTGGGTTTGATTAAAAAAATCCAATAAGCTTTAAAACTGTAAAACTGTGAAATCAGAATCAGTAGTCGACTACAAAGATCATTAGTCGGCTACACTGTAATTTTATAGAAACTTAGAAAATAAATTTTACCTTCAGTAGTCGACTATAATATCAATTAGTCGACTATTCTATAAATTAACAGAAACTTATGTTTCTGTCAAACACTTGAGTAGTCGACTATTATCCAAATTAGTCGACTATACTGTAAGTTGACAGAATTTTATATTTAAGTCTTATACAAGAGTAGTCGGCTACTATTCTAATTAGTCGACTACTAAGAGTAAAAAATATAAAATAAAAAGTTTTTATACTCAAGTTTTAACTATAACTCTAATGGTTAACATAGGGGATTTCTATAGTTAACAAACACACTAAGCCTGTGTTAGTGTGTTCTAATATCGTGTGTGTACGTGTGTGTGATCAAGGCTTGTACAATAATTCTAAGTAAAGAAAATGTAAAATAAATTATCTCATGTGTTCTTCATCTTCTTCACTTCATAATGCCTTGAAATCAACTTGCACTTGTTCATATTTTGATATTAAAATCTGTATATAAAAGTTAGTGCATTTGTATAACACACATTGTATAAATTATTATCATCAAAATACTATCATGGAGATATAATATTCAACAGAGATAACATTAATATGTGCAATATCGCTCACAACCTCTTTGGGAATATCATGCATAATATTCATCTTCTCTATCATATCACCATCAGCATCATGAATCTCATGCATAACAAGTGTTTACATCTTAGGAGGAATTTCAGCAGGGATAGGTTCTCCTTTTCCAGTTACAACCAAGACATAGACCTCTTCAGATTGCTTCAAGTCTTCAACTAAAGTCTTGTTGTCTACCACTAGAAATTTATTCTTCTCAATAGTCTCTATCATGGATGACTCCTCTTCTGGAGGAGGCATGAGGGCAATTCGACATCCATCCTTCTTGAAGATACAAGCATTGTCTCTGCTCCTGTGAGTGACTCCAACATCTAACTATCATGGTCTATCTAAAAGCATATGACAAGTATCTATCTCGACCATATCATACAACACCTCATTGATAGAGTTTCGGCCGATAGAAAAAGGTCCAGACATATCTCATCGTTCTGCACATTATTCCCCTTGAGAATCCAATTGTTCTTGTAGGGAGATGGGTGTTTCTCTGTCTTCAAACCTAACTTATCCACCATACATTGAGAGATTAGATTCTTGTTACTACGAGTATCAATGATAAAATTACAAATTTTTTTTGCATCACATCGAATCTCATGCGGAAGCTATTATGCTCTTGAGGTGCTTCTTCTTTCTTTGTTGCTATTTCAATGCTCTTCCCAACTACTGGGTCATGCTCAGGCTCAAATTGAGGCTGCTTAATTCTTCCATGACCATAGTTAGAGTGTGAAGTAGGATGTCGATTGAATACATAATAATATATAGGAAGAAAATGAGCTTTCAACAATCCCTTCATCTTTGCCCATAATCGGATTTTTTACTTCTGTTGATGGGCTCGATCTTCACATAATGATTACCACCAAAAAGCTGCTTTACCCTTTAGTTAGTAAGCTACTCGCTTAACCTTTTGATCTTCTGCGATTCCTAAATATTTGAAAAATCTCTCCACCTCATCAATCCAATAAAGAAAATCATCTACATCGAGTTTTCCAATAGAAAATTGTAAATCAGTCCTCATGTTTCCAATATCCCATCGTGAGTAGTCTCTATGATCATAATTTCGGTGCAGGGCTTCATACTCATTGATGTTCCTATTGAATTCTTCATGCGGAGTCCGGTCACATCTTTGGCGACCATTAACGTAATCTTAAACTCGTCCCTGGTTCAAACGCTCCACTGCCAGTGCAAGTCGATCTACACAAGTCTTAATCTTAGTTAGGGTAATAGGGTCTTCATCGTTTGTCATCGAATTGGAGAAACATGGCTCTAAATCCATAAAGAATAATCTTCGAATCCATGGAAAGACAACATCAAATCCATGAAGTAATATAAAAGAGAATTTATTGATAAAAGTGATATGCTTCTTTGGGGTTCCATGACTCTTCTTAAATAGGAAAATAAAATAAAATAGACTCCTTATAAGACTAGAATTACAAAGAAATAGAAAGTATTAAATCCTACCCTAAAAAGACTCCCTATAATAGAGGAAACAAATCATAAATTAAAATTGAATTTGTTTCCTAATCTAATTTGACTCCAACATTAAATTTATTTTCTAATCTAAATTGACTCTAACTTTATAACTAAATCTAAACTAAATGCTGATTATTTCTGAAATCCTACAAAAAAAATAGGTGTTGCTAATGGGATTGTAGGATTCTGCCAAGCTGATTGACTAGATCCGTTTTATCGAGATAGGCGACTTTCATATATAATATGTTAGAATCCGCCTTCTAGATTGGGAGGTATGGTTGTTTCTCTGCGGTTAGTCAATAATTCATTTGTATCCGTATTTGACTCATGAAGGCCCTACTTCTCCATGAATTTGATCGTTATGCATCCTACATCATATATATGCACTTAACGCTCTCCCATAAAACAAGTGCTTCTATGAAAAGCTGAAGTCCTAAGCATTCACCATAAGGGTTATCTAGATATTTCACTAACTAAACTTTTATACACATATTCTTTTATTACGTACAATCGTTACAAGTTAAATATCTCATCAACTCTTCTTGCATAATAAACCACATATGAAGAACCCTTTAATCATGACTTCATGCTTTCTAGTACTTATATTAGAGAAGCTAATGTGTTTTTCCCCTAAGAAGTTCTCAAGTTTAAGATATTGATCCTTACAACTAAAAGCATAAGTTTGCGATCCTATAAAAGAAAAGTTACTCATCACAAAAGGCAAAAGGATTATCCCAACAACACTAGAGTTTGTCATCAAAAACTTCAAGTTAGCAATCAGTAAAATGCCTCATTTAGGCCCACATTTTTTCTCTCTCTCTTGTTGGTTTGTATCATTATGACCAAGGCCTAGTGCTCATGTGGATCCTTTATAGCTTGAAATCATGAATAACACAGCTCACTTCTCTCTTAAACCATGATTGTTGATGAATAAGAATTGTTTATATATTTGAAATAGTTGAGTTAAAAGAAATTTTGATAACATTTTAAAGTATAATGGGACTTGTTCGAGCAGAAAAGATCCCCAAAACATGACTTGAATGTTTAGGTTTGATCCTTACAACATACACAATAGCCTATCTATATGTATCTTAAAATAAAAATGCTTCTCTATTAGACTTTTTATGAACCATTAGGAACCCAAACCTCATAACCAAAATAATCAAGCAGTATATTGATCAATTAGTTTGCTTAGTTCCAACTAATCAATTTTTTTTCCCAACATACAACTACATATATAAATTATTTGATCATATTTAAACATGATTTATGATATCAAAAATCTAAATAAAAATATCAGCATTAGGATTTTTTTTTCTATTTTACAATCAACAGAAACTACATAGTTACATAATCTATACTACTTATAAAAGAGAATACTCATGTCAAAACTTTTAATTTCCTATTTTGCCCTTTTAAAGTTTGATAATTCGCAATTATACCATTGGTTATAATTAATCCTTAAATAATTATCCATAACTCTTTATTAAATGCACCTCCTACTCTCCCTAAGAATATTTGGTCAAGAATAAAATCATTATCAATAGTTTATAATCGAATACTACATATAAATGGTTATGTCTATATTTAGAATTTTAGAATATCAATGTTCACTTTTTGGTCTATCTTAGTTGCATGTCTGGGGGCTTACGACTCTTCTCTCTAAGAAGTTGAAATGACTGTATTGGAGGGACATCAAAGTTTAAACCATGGGAGGACTAGAGTTTTGTAGAAACTACCTAATGTAAAATTAGAGAATGATGCGATTCATTCTTTATTGTTTTGGGTCTTTTGAGCATCGGCTGCTAATGAGTCAAAATTTCAGCTCAAGACTATGAATTTCTTCCCAATCAGTCACAAAATAGTATAAGACAAAGTTAATCAAATAATTACAATAACAAGATGTAGAATCGAGACTTTTAAAATTCAATTTGAATCAATGCATAAACTATGAACCAAATTAACTAACAAACAACCCTTTTTATTTTTATATAACTTCTCTTTCATCTCTTGAGTGTAAATTAGCTCATACATTTTCTTACACTCACCATAATACCTACTAAGTCAAAACTATACAATTACAAAAGAAAAGCTCAACTAGAACTCCACTTGGATTAGAATAGAAAATTTAACAGAGCACAAGATGTCAACTTCTTTCGAGGATCAAATTTGCTCAAGCACGTATTAGCATGATATGTTCCTTTATAATTCAATTAGAATTTTGAAAATATATTTCGAAACTTGATTATTATAGAAATGAGTCAATTTGGTACAATTTAAATTGGTACAATCAATTTGGTGATTAGTTTTCTTTTTGGAGACATTGGGATCACTCAAATTTCAAAATGTATTATAAAAAGACTAAAATGAACAAATGTATCATAAAATCTTATTATATTAAATATTTTAAAATTCAACCCCCTAAATGTATTTCACGGTATAATTTGAAAACACATTGTATCAAAAAATCTATGATGTTAATATCATGAAGTAGGGACACGATTAGGAATGTATTAGGCTAATTGTATTATCCTTTTGATGTTACAGTGAAAAGTACAAAATAAACTTTCTTACCATGATTTCAGACAAAAAACTTAATTACATGAATATTAGTAAAATCTAAATCATCGATTCACTTCATCATTTTACGGTCCATATTTAAAATTTTCAATACTGAACAAGTATACCCACATACAACGTACGTGCACTTTACTAGTCTTTTAAGATAAAAACATCTTTTGATAGGTATAATTAGAGATGCATGTTGTTCTAAAGGAATAATGGGAAAATGATATATGGTATTAATTATATAATTATTGGCTCATTAAATAAATACTACAACTAGCATATTTACATGCATCTAAAATAAATATTATATTTTTATTATAAATAAACCCTAATTACTAAAGTGATATCTTCTTAAGCTTTAGTTTTTTACCTTCTAATTAATTACTCATTTTATATGTTACAATTTATTTTTATTTATATCTCTCTTCCTCTCCTTCTAACCATCTGACTTCTATTTTTGAGAAATGAAGTGTTTGGGATGACATTAAAAATGGAATAGATTTCTATGGAAATGTTATCACAATGATTCAGTGCCAACTTGTGAACTAGAGATTGATAAAATGCATATGAATGACATAATCAGTCTCTCTTGTAATTGTCACGAAACTTCAACAAGTGACAAGTCCATTCGCATGATATATCTCCATTATTCAAATATGTCAATTTTAGTTTTAAGTTTAAGAAATTTATTTGGGAAAGCTCTTATTAATTAGCATTTCCTTAAATAGCTTGAACCTTAGTGTAAATTGAGCAAAGATGTGTCTCCCATCTCTAATATTAAATAATCTTTTAATATTGCTATTGTCTTTACAAAATAAGTTTGTTCATGCATAGGGTCATAATTTTTTTACTCTATTAATCCATGCCGAGTATCTGCTATTTAGTAAATTTGACCCTCTATATCTGTATGTTTTGTTTCTGCTTTAAATGCTGATGATTAATATAGACTTTGATAAGGTAATTAAATTTAAAACATGAATTGGTTCATTCTTGTCTCACTACCCTATAAGTTCAGGTATTCTAGCTATTGGCCAATGTAATTATCTAAGAATCATAGCACATAAATCTCTTATTACGTTCTTTATGTGGATTTCATGAATATTTGTAAAATCTAAACCAACTTAATTACATGAATATTAATAAAATCTAAATCATTGATTTACTTCATCATTTTACGGTCCACGTTTAAAATTTTCAATACTGAACAAGTATACCCACGTGCAACGCACATGCACTTTACTAGTTAAGGATAAAAGTGGATATTGGATACTTTGAAATTCTGAGAAAAAAGAGAAAAGTTGGGTATATGCAAAGCCCAGTCCAAATATTGCTAATAGGCCCATGGACAATACCCATCGTTCACTGGCCATACAGTGATGGGATCAAACATCTTTACACAACGATGGAAAGCAAAAAGATCTTTATATTGTTTTAAAAAACCTTCACATATAGAACAAATGATTATTTTTCAATAACCTATTGGTCCAAAATTTATCTATTTTCAATAATCCAGACCATTAAAATATGCGTTTATATATTTAATTATATAGGAGTTTAAGCCATACGAAACTGCATGGTCCCACATTTTTATTTTTTTAAAAGAAGAGTTTTGTTTTATTTTGGAGGAGCATAGTTTCCTGCTACTATTTTTAATAAAGAAATTTATGTGCTAAGAAATAAAACTTGTGCACTAGTTTTTCATTAACATCACATGTTGCTCGAGAGAAAAATTAGAATAAAAATAATTGATAAAAAAATACTTATAGGGCTGGCCCAAAGCTACTTGTAACTAGGCTGCATCAAAATGGGCCTTCACTCTAGTTTTAGTTTTGACTATCCCCAGGTCCTTTGAGAAGGAGTCTGAGATTTTTATTTTCAAAAGATAAAAGAAATTACTGGACTCTACCGAACGACTCCATAAAAAAAAACATGAACAGACAAAAAAAAACATGGCTTACAAACTTTCAAGTAAGGCAGAATATAATAATAATAATAATAATAATAATAATAATAATAATAATAATAAT
>BQKN01064082.1:107686-124925 GCA_022839385.1 Asparagus kiusianus
ATAATAATAATAATAATAATAATAATAATAATAATAATAATAATAATAATAATAATAATAATAATAATAATAATAATAGAAAAAACATAACCTTAAATTGGTTAATTTATAGCTATTTTAGTGATAAAAAAAATCTTTAATCAATAGCAGGTAAGTGTCTCATATTATGCATAATCAAGTCAACATCTCAAGATAATCAGAAGCTCAGCTCCGTCGACTCGACACGTCGACATCTTACGAGGACGACTCGAATGACGTCACATGTCGACGATCCGAAAGGCATTGTGTGCCGTCTCTCGGCCGAGTCGACTACTCAAACACTCCACTCGGCAACCCATTGGCCGACACCTTGCGCGAGCGACTCGAAAGGAGGTACTTCTCGACCACCAGACCAATAGAAAGGCGACGAAACGCCTTGAGCCTCGAGCACCTCATGTGCACTGATGACCAATCACTTCGCCATAAATGTCATTAAATACATTATAGACGACATCATTTCTCTATCTCCAATAGTATTTATGACACATCGAACCACGTCGACACCTCACACCCCATATCACTTTGCATTAAACCGAAGTGACCTCTCCTCTACTCATCAGCTGATACTTGTAAAGATGAAGCTGACTTGGCCGCCAGCCCATGCCCGACCAAAGTTACCATCCTACCTTCGTTCTACTACTACAAAAAAGGATACTATTTTCCATTATAAGGTAAGTTTTTCCACCATTCTTTGAACTTAAGGAATTGCTACAGTTACTTTTGCTTCTCCACACAAGCCACCTGTTGTCTTGATCGTCGAAGGAATAAATTAACGGGGAATCACACCCTACCTCTTACGATCTGTTACTTGCGCAAGGAAGTACAACTTGCCCAGAGTCCAGACATTTAGAGAGTTAGAGGACCTCCGTCAACATAGTTAACCCCTTCCTTTTGACTGTGTGATTCCATACATCAATAATTAACCCATTAAAATTTTAAATAATAATAATAGTAGTAGTAGGAAAAATCATATCCTTAAATTAGTTAACCCATTAAAATTTTTGGTTTTGAACTTTGAATAATGCTAATTAGACTACACTCTCCCAAATTCCTGCGAGAGAGCAGAATCTACAGTAAAATTAGGTATATGTAAAGAAGAGTTCCTAATATTCACTATTTATGCTACAATAAATTATTATTGTAGTATTATTACTGTATCTCATAAGAGATATTGTAGTATTTAAAAACTGTTACTGTAGCACTTACAAAAAACTATATTTAAATACAAAATTACTATAGCAGAAAAAAAATAGAGGTCGTGGTTTACACGGGGTGCACACTAGTATATTGTAACGCGAGAATAATTTTTGAATGAGTAGTGTAGTTATCAGGACTCTTGAATTTTATGTCAATCATGAAGGAATAGGTATTTTTCCTTTATTGATATAAGTTATAGGATTTGTAGTTAATTTTTGTATGATACTATTCCTTTTCTTTTGACAGTTGAGTTTTCCAAATAATGTTATATAGTTACATGGTAATCTTGCGTGAAGCTTTCATAGCTCAGTTGGTTAGAGCACCCGTTTAGTAAGCGGGAGGTCTTGAGTTCAACTCTCAATGAAAGCAATTTTCATTTATTTTATTTTTCATGGCCCCTAACAGATAGGCGTTTTCTCAATAATGGCATAATTCTTTTTAATAAGCAGAAGTCCTTGAGTTCAACTCTCAATGAAAGCAATTTTTTTCTTTTTAAATTACATATGAAACTCTCAATGAAAGCAATTTCCCCCCCTTTTTGAATTACATATGAAATTCATGACACGTAACACCAAGGCATTTTCTCAATAATAGCATAAATTGTTTTAGTAAGCAGGAGGCCTTGCGTTCAACTCTCAATGAAAGCAATTTTTCTTTTTTTTTTCTTTTTAAATTACATATAAAACTCATGATGCATAACATCAAGGCATTTTCTCAATAATAGCATAACTTTTTAGTTTTCTTTTTAAGTTGCAATATAAAACACATGATAACATCAAGACATTTTTCTCAATGAAAGCATAGTTTTCTTTTTCAATTATGCTAAATTACTTATAGAAGATGATATATATAAGATCAATGCCTTGTTCTTTAACTTCCAAACAGCCCCATTCCTCAATGAAACATACTTTAAAAAAAATTATACTAAACTAAAGATATGTGTAATCTAATGATATAACTTTTCTATTCACCATCTCAATAATAAAATACGCAAAGGGCATGTTTAGATTTTCAATGAGGTTAAGAGAAGTTGAGGCAAACTAGGAGAGAAAAGAGAATGATAGGAAAGGGAGTTCCCTTCTCCTTAGTTACACCCCAATATGGGAATAATAAATTTTATGTTATTATAGGGTGAACTAAAAGGAACTAAAATGAATAACTTCATCTCCTAAATATTTATAAATAAGATAAATTTTTTTTTGAGAAAATATAAATAAGATAAATGATTCATCTAACTTTCATTTTTTTTTTTTTTGGTTCTCCTTGATCCAAAGAAGCATGAGGCCCTTATTTACTTTTAAAAAAATTTAAGCGCTTTTCCGCATGGTATTTTGAGAGGGAGACATGTGACCCCCACTCCGAGGACACTTGGGAACACTCCAAAGTTAGTACATTCCTTTTTTTTTTTTTTATATTCCATCAAGACATCAACTTTTCCTTATTCAACGAAAAAATTATAGCCTCTCCCCTCTCAACTATTTGCCTTCACGTGTCTTTCATCCTCATCATTCATTGATTTGTATTAAACCTAATCTTAACCAAATTTGCAATTGGATTCACATAATTTTGTAATTGGCAAGCAAAAGTAAGGGCAAAAAAACCAACAAAAAAAAAAAATCTTGTGCCATTTCTAAATATTGATGCTATTCATTCACTATTTCTATGAATTTTTTTTATCAAATTTCAATTTGAGTTACGTAACCCTTGTTAGTGGCAAACAAAAGTGAAAAGGGAAAAGAGAACCAAAATATTCTTGTATTTTTTTCCCTCCAAATGTTAATGCTATTCTAGTTGAAGCCTCTATAACAGATGGACCTATATGTATCCATTTGACTCAGAATGAAAGATTTTTCATAACTTTGGGTTAGATTTTATTAAGTTTAAATTAAAGAAATAATATTCTTTGCAAATCTTCATTATAGATTTTAAATAAATAATTACCTTTAAGAGGTTTTAATGATATTATTGTAGACTTGTGGTCACAATTATATGTTTCTAAAGCAAAGCACTAGAGCTTGTCTCCAACATGGTGCCTATGTCTCCTTACTTAGACTCAGCATTGATTGCTTATTTGTGAAAACTAATATATTCCTATACATGGCCTTTTTTGTTGTATAATTTGATAGTTCTTGCTTATGTTTCCCATTTTCTTTATAACAATTTTGATTGGTTCCTTGTGCTCTTTCCTTTTGTTTAGGGTCTTTGCTATCATTATCATAGAAAGTGAATGACTGCTTATATTGTGGTTTGCTACATGCTTGGATTAAATTTTCTAACCTTTTTTTTTTTTGCAATGTATTAATTAAACTAAGAAATAAAGCTTCCTTAAAAATTGAAATCAATTCATCATGTGTGAGAGTAAACAAGGTTTATTGTCTAACTAGGCTTTCATTCCCTTGCTAGCCTAGTTAGTTATGATCATATTAGAAAAAGAAAAAAAAATGGAACCCCTCAATGCACTTAGAGCTTTGAAAAAGCCACGTCTTCTTATCAACCTATTTTAATAATAATTATAATAATAATAATAATATCATCTTTTTTTTCTTTATCATAAACTTCTCTCTTTGAAGCAAAGTGTGTTTGCCAGTTGGCTACAACAATTATTGAGTCTTTTCTTGGCATAAATTGTGTCATGACTTGTGTCTCTCAAACAAAAGTCTCTTGAGTATCACAGTTCAGCAACCTTCATTCGGGCATTTTTCGTCGAATATTTTTGCTTCTTTCTAGATTTGAAACTAATAGAAAAAAAAAATTTACAAGGTACATTCTTGCAGCTTTTTCTTTTCAAACTTACAAGTCAGCTTTCCCTTTTTCATCAAGTGATGGTGGCAAGCATGCATTTGAAATCTCGCACTCTGGAGATCTTTATGCAATGCACATTGGCATATAAAATGCACAAGTGGGGAGTTTAAATAAGGATCTCTCAAGTTGCAGGAGATTCTCAAGTACTTGAGGGGTTTTGGCTAAGAGTCATTAGCTCTCACTTGGATCAATGATTATAATAGCCTAGGATCAACTGTTCAGAAATCTTTACTTAGGATTTTAAGTTGCAGTTAAGAGGAAGTGAAGCTTTCCCCTATGTTTATCTCATTGCATAAGTTGGTAATTTGATATTGTACAATGTGGATAGAGTTTGATATATCTGCAGGTATCTGAAGGTAGTGTTTCAGGTATTATGCAAGTCATCTATGTTCTCCATGCCTGTTGTTTTTAGAAATTTTTTGTTTTATTTTTCTTCATGTTCACTGTCTTTTTTTTTTTTTTTTGTTTCCCAGCATACTGAACTTGAGAGTAGTTTGTTCTGCCTACTGATACTCTTTAAAGGTAATTATTACGTCTGCAAATCAACAAAAGTATTTTCTTTGTCCAATCAAAATTATGGATGTAGACAGAAAAAAAATATCTGCAAATGTATGTGTTCATATCCTGTCGAATATGCATATAAATATGCATGTATATCTGATCGAACACGACATAGATATCTTTTTTTTGGTTGTTGATGATCAGATTCATGGTACCAAATGCGGATGCCCGAAAAATCCTTATCAACCAGATAGTTGAAATTGTTTTATCTCAGGAACGAAAACTATGAGTGGCTTTGGCGATAGACGACCATTCTGGAGCTCAAACCCTGCACCAGCTGAAACAACAACA
This sequence comes from Asparagus kiusianus, assembly GCA_022839385.1. Classification (NCBI taxonomy): domain Eukaryota; kingdom Viridiplantae; phylum Streptophyta; class Magnoliopsida; order Asparagales; family Asparagaceae; genus Asparagus; species Asparagus kiusianus. The sequence goes on from BQKN01064082.1 coordinate 112,577, forward strand.
GAAGAAGCAACGTGGAAAGATTTCGGCACATCAATGAATGCAATCTCATTTGGTTTCGTTGCTACCGCAATCTTGATATCGATGTTCCTCATCATGGCCATTTTCGAACACCTCTTCAGACCGAGAACTTCATTCCCAATTGCTGAGAATGGCCAAGCACAGGCTCAGATGTATGCTCTTGAAAAGATCAGAAGCTCACAGCCAGTAAGTACATACAGGCATAGCAAATTTCACAAAACTTAATGTCCTTACAGGGTTTGGCCAAAAAAAAGGGAAAAAAGAAAAAGAGTAGGGTTAATTGTTGATAGACCCCTTGTACTATGGGCTTAGTTCTATTGTTGCAAATAGCCCCCCTGAGTGAAAATCTATTGATGCAGATAGACCCTCTTATTGATCAAAGTTTCACCCAGGGGGACTCTCTGCAACAATAGAACTACAGTGGTAGTGGTTTCAATTTCCATTGTACAAGGCATCTATCCGCAATCAACTCAAAAAACTACTATAAACCAATTACAGGGGTAGCAATTTCAATCAAGGGATCCATCCGCAATCAACCCAAAAACTACTATAAACCTTTTTTATTCGAGAAACCATAAGGAACAAGCCTGTAGACAAATACCTTGAAACTATTGGAATGCAATAAAGTCTAAACTTCCCTTAGCAACTCGCTCACAAAGTTCTCAAGGGTTATATAGAAGATATGAAGTACATAAAAGCAAAATTTTGGTGGAATAACTTATTATTGGCCCTTATTTCCTGTCAATTATGGTACCTTGGTGAAACAAAGTCATGAGTTTTCTTAGATAAAACAATTTTTACGGTAGCCTAGTGTAGAACAAACAAAATCATGGTAGTTTTGGGAAATTACCCTTATTTTTCTGGTGATTTCTCTGCACATTGTGAACTTATTGGCTCGGTATATCGACAGGTAGCAAGTTCATGCCCGCCTGATTTATCAGTGATGATGCCTGGAGACCGGTATCCAACATACATTGCTCAGCCTGCACCTTTTCCATGTACAAGAGAAGGGATCTGTTGGCCTTCTCATGATCATCGCCCGTTTAACTCATCAGTGTAATACACCAGTGTATCTCAATTGTGCAGGTTGCAGCCAAAAGAATTTTAAGTATAGGAGATATTTGCAAGTTGTAAAGAAAACAGTAGTAATTGCCATTGCAGTTTCTTGTTTCTTCTGGAAGTGTAAGTTTTGTACAATCGCAACTACGAAAAGAGCATTTGTTGTAAAAATGAATTGCTGTCAGGTAACTTCGACAAAAAATGACTCATTTTTTTGAGGTAAAAATAGGGCACGATGCCCCGTTCATAGATATAACACAAAACAAGAATGATACAGAGAAAGGCAGCTACAAGTAGAACTCGAAGTTCTCAGTTTTAGCAAAAATGAATAGAGAACTTTTGGTTCTATTTCCAGCCCCGTAAAGTGAGCAAACAAAAAGTACAAAGCTAATCAAGATACAACACTCAAATGACACACTTGAACATAACAAAACAAACCCAACATCACGAGACAAAGAACCCTTACCCTCGTTCACTCCCCGAATGCTCGACAGTCACTGCAATGTCCTCTATAGCAGCCACCCATGTCAAATGTAACAGGGACCTCGAAGTCTTTTTTGGATGATGCCCCTGCCCATTAGTACAAATTATGCAAGATGATAACCACTATTTCATCAACTGAACAATTCTTATCAATAAAGATTCTATCATTGCTCTTCGACCACGAAACCCAACAGCAAATAGGGAAAAGAAACTGCCACAGGAACCTCGCATCTTCGTTTGGCATAAATTGAATCACCCATAGATTCAATCGAAGGTTCGAAAAAAGATGGCCATGATGCCTCAGAACAAAATGAACATTGCGGATTACCGATCCAACCCTTTTGTAGTTACAATTTCAAAAGATATGTAAACAATAAGTATACGCTGCACATCGGACTACACTAATAATCTTCTACAAACGAAACAGCAAAAGTGCCCACTAGGGAGCTTGTGATAAATCTCAAAAAGGTATTGTAAAGTTCTTCATATAATATGTACAAGTCTGTCTATTGGTGATTGAAACCGTTTGTTTATGGAAATATAAACAGGATCAAGATACTGTTGAAAGCTTTTTGCTCCTTTTTCTTGCAGTTTTGGCCAGAGCATCACATATCACCCTCTTGCGATTTGAGATGTCATCAGCATCTGCAGACTGATTTTTGGCTTTGGTTGCAGAATTTTTGGCTTGATTCTCCAATGCCCCCTTCACAAAGAACTTCAGCCTCCGTAGTGTGATTTCACTCTGTAGCAGGAAGTAATCAGTCTTAAACAACAATAAAGACTATTTCAACATTAGTAAACTATTGGAGACACGCTTTTCTTATGGCAACATCAGAAAGGGTAAATTAATATCAAAATGGGTGACATAATCAACATATGATTCTCTTCTAATGTGTTTTCTGCATAATATAAAAAATCAGAGGAGTATTTTGCAAAACATATATGGTAAAGAATGGTCTATGCAACTCATCTCTTTCTTATAGAGCGATTCTTCCAGCAGAGCCCCATGAGGCAACCGGGAATGTTTTTTTAATAATGAATGCACTTGAACTTGTTACTCAGACACTGATTTTATTGAAAACACAAAAATGTTTTCTTGATGAATGTTTTACTTAAATATTAAATAGTGTAAAATGTGTTTGCAACTATGTTAAGTATATTCTTTTGCCCTTCCCTCAACTTTCATTCAAAAATTCCCCCAATTTTTCTAAGTACTTCACCCCTTACCCTCCATAAAAGAAATAGAATCATAGACCTTCGTATTTGAAGAGGCAATGCTAGATATTTATGTCTAGTCCTTAACTTATTAGCATGGGTTAATTTTCATGAGGAAATATTGATTTTAGAGGCATAACATGTAGTTTTAATAAAACTGACAAAGACTAAGATTTACATCCTAATACCAATTTTCTGTTTTAACAAGCCGATTAACATTTTCATAACACTATTTATAAATTTTCAACAGTGACGTAGTTATCGGGATGATCGAATTGTTTTACCATTGCTATTACTTCTCTTTGTGCCTCAATTTCGCAGTTACGGAAAGGAGGGATAAAACGTGAAAGTTGAAGAAGCATGTTTAAAAGAAACCTATTTGAGGAATACATACTTTTTCTTATTAAATATAATTCATAATTGTAATTTTTCTTATTTATAGTGATTTTAGAGTCATAGTTGTTGTCTTGATGATACTGATAAATACCAACGTTCACATCCTGATACCAAATTTCTGTTTTAACGAGCTTGTTAACATTTTTATAATATTATTTCTAGATTGATATCACTACAAGGGTGCTCAAATTCAAATTCTTTTACAAATATAATTACTCTTTACTTGACCATGTTTATCCTTCACATGATAACTGTTATCATTTCTCTGTGCCTCTATTCTTCTGTTACGAGGGGATACAACATGAAAGTTGCCGTAGGGTTCACAAGACTCAGATGGAAAAAAATGGAGGGATACCCACATTTTTTTTCTTATTCAATATAGTTGATTATGTCGTAAGGATTCCATTTTCAGGTTGCGCTTATACTGATAATACGAAAGAGTTTTAATTGAGGTAGAGTGAATCACCTGAGCGTCAATATCAATGTCCACCTCTTCAGCTGAATCTTGGAAGTTTGGATTGCTTTGAGCAATAAGCTCTAACGCCTTGAAAAGATATTCGGGACATAAAGAGGCAATCCCCGAACTAAGTTTTCTCTTCTCCTCCGTAGACATTTTCCTGTCCGAATATTTTTCAAGCTTAGTGACTTACAAGCAGATCTTACAGTTACTCGTGAGTGTAAGTCACCAGAAGGCAGACTTCCAAAATTAATTAATCTAAGGGCAAAAGATGGCTTGCATTAGCTAACAACATGCTTTATTATGGAATCTCTCTTTTTTTGTTTCTTTCTTCCAGGGTGCTGGAATTAAATATATCCATTCCAACTGTATCTTCAAGTTAACAAGGATTTTATTAGATAATAAACTACAGAGGATAATTAAAGCACATAGTTAGTAGTCTCTCTCTCTCTCGATAGGAAAAGAGCATGCAGGCATGTAAGAATTAATTTCTGAGAATAGTTAGGAACAAAAGTAGAAGTAGAATGTCAAGCAGGAACTACTTAAATGAATGAATTTTCTGATTGAAGTGTTATAGTGATTTAATGTGGAACACCTTCACTAGTCTTGCTAAAAAAGGATGATGGCATGACATGAGCTAGTGCTGAAAGTAAGAGTTTTTATCCTATCACGCTTACTGTGAATCAACGATACTAATGTTACTTCAATCAAATTAAAATAAACAACATCACAATACATGCAGACAAGGGAAAGAGCTATGAAACATCCTTTTTTCCTCTTCTTTAGGTGCATTGTGAATTATAAAATTTCAAATAAAGAACAGAAGGGCAGTCTGTTCTTTAACATAGTACTCATTGCCAACACTTATTAGCTAGAAATTGGCTTACTTAGAAAAGTACTATTTTCCCATAGTTTAGCAACAGTATCTACTACATAATATTTTTCATAATGCCAATTACTCATCTCTCTTTCGATTTGTTTCGAGCTCCAAGTGAGGATTTGAATCTGTCTATGTGACCCTAAATCCAAGCTCAACAGTTAAGTACAGTAATTACTAAATTTCTTAAGAACTTAAAACATGTTTTTCGTTCACATTTTAAAACAGTATCATTTATAATACTGACTGAGAATGGGCTGCAGGAAGTCTGGTGTTCAACTACTTTAAGCAGCAAACATAAGGGGGCGGAAGAGTCATACAAAATCAACATGAATCAGAAAAACAGTACGAAAATTTATGATTTACAGATTTAGAGTCAACATAACTGTGATGGCACTAACAAAACAGATTATTATTATCCCTACTACTACTTTTGGGATTACCTGCATCTCTGCATCACTGACTCTCTAAGTTCCTCTATAAGCAAATTCAGATGGTTAAGCTGAAACATTAAAGTAAGTGTCAATACATTATAAAGGACTAGATTAAATTATCAAGATAAAATAGGTCCACTTTAGACCACCAGCTAATTTGTCTTGGTTCAGTTGTGACCTAGAGGGGCCTTTAGAATATTGCAACCAAGATATATCACAGACACAGCTTTTGACAACGATACTGAGTACACAGGAGAGAATTGACCTAAAATTCTCCAGGTATCACAGATACACAGCTTCGAACTTAGAATTTCTGCAGGTATAAAAATTAGCACTTTAACCAAAAAAATGAAAAAGGCTGAAAAAAATGTATAACCTCATTGTTAGTATCTCTAGCCAATTTTGCGATAGCAGCCTCTTGAGCTGCCAGGGCCTGTGCCTCCTCATCTATTTGTCTTTTTTCCTGTTCTAGGAAAGAAATAAAAAGAACAGATGATATGTATTATAGTCAAGGAAGAAATGCAGTTTTTAATTACTGAACAAAGTAAGAAGATATTCAAAGAAACCAGAGGTTCAAAGTCAGTCAGACATATAAGATCAAAAAGGCGCAAGGAAGGGGGAACAGGTGAATTGGTAGGAGATGGCAGTCTTGAGCAGATACTGATCCTTGCTAAGGAATGCCAACTAAAATCAGAAATGGATGAAATGACTTACAGCTGCAACAACTTTAGGTATCAGGTGAATCCATTTCTCTTCAAATTTTTGCTGCAGTGTTTTCGCCATTACATGAATATCATGTTTGTTGTCCTCGTTATAAGTCATAGCATTTGAGAAAACTAATCTGACATCAGCATATATTTCTCTGGCATTCTTATATACATTGGCCTCCATCTGTTTCTGAATTGTAGAGAAATCCATGGGCCTCTTAATAATCTAGCATGAAGACACGAAAAAAGACTAATGATTATATAGAAGTTGGCAAATGGATTACAATTAACCATGCCATGCTAAACGTAAGATCCAAAAAATATTAACACTTTTTAGAGGAACCATAGTATGTGCAATAAATTTCATTAAGCTAGTATACTAGCAAAATCTAAATTACAAAATCCAAGTCTAATTTCTAATATTTGACTGTTATTCATATGTTATATCTGTTAGGTTACTATTATTATTACTATTATTTAAGAAAAGTCATGCTTTTGGTCAATATTTTTGGTCCTACCCTTTGCGAGTCACAAATTAAAATAATTTGAGCATTCTCCTCAACCATTTCCAATTAATTGGCCCTAATTGAAAGGGAAAATTTGTAAATCCAAAAAACCTAAATAACCATGCACTACTTCATAACTTCCCGGCCCCATATTCCGAATTCCTCATAACCGCATCGTTCCAAAAATTTTTATTGAGATTTGCCTCAAATTTTGCTGAAAAACACGTTTTTCCACGAAACACTCCTTCACAAGAATGAAATGCAAGAGCAAAATAAAAATTTAGAAAGCAAAGCCTTACATAAAATGGAAAATGAACACCTATCGAGTTTTAGGGTAAGTCATGATTAATTGAAGGAGGTCGGGTGATGTGATGCCTGCGAAGTCGCATTGCAAGCCTAGAGGGGATGGTGTGCTATGGCATCCTTTTGAATAATGTGCTATGGCATCCTTTTGAATAATGTTGAACACCACATTGAGGCAAGTCTTCTTTCATGGCCTATAAATATTGAACTACATGCTTCCTTATTCAAAAGGATACTACGTATTTGTTATGAAGTTCTGGTTCTGTTCAGTAATTAATACAGTTCATTTTTATCATCCTTTTAATACCTCTCCTTATTACTTTTGTTTCAAAATGATACTACATTAAAAACAATCTATAGTTGTTAATGGGTGTGATATACAAAAAAACATCGTAGTACAAAAAGACATGTGATGAGATCACTAGATAGGTAATATGTATCTATATATAGCTTTAAAAAAATCCTTTACCACATGCTTATAGTTGTAAAAATTTCTCCTATCACATACTACATAGAACACACACATATATGTTCCACAAATTTACAGTTTGATCAACACATGTAGTGTGAGAAAAATATTTTCCCACAGGACATCACCAATCTGTGAATTACCATACACTTCTATCACTTTTTCTGATCATTTTTACCCATTTTTTTGGTTAGTATCAATTATTAAGGTGTTAAGAAAATTATTTTATTATGCACAAGTGTGTATCGTATCATGCACACATCACGTCATGCGCACATCGCCTGCATTGGAAGACTAGTTTAATGTCACAAAAGCTCTCAATTAAACATCCTTTACAATCAAGATACTGGAAACTTGTCATGTGATTCATAATGTTTCTTGAGGACTCAACTGTGAAGGTATACAGGTTACAAGCCACCTAAAGTTGAGGTAGCAGGGTGCAATAAAAATTTCAACAGGGTAGTTATGTGAAAGTCTAATAGAGGTAGACAACATTATTCTGTACTTTAGCCAAATAAAAACTAGATAGAATATGTGGTAGGTTGTCATCTGTCAGATTCTTTAAAAGACATGTATCAGAAAATGGCCCTTGGTTGCATGGGTTAACAATGAGGGTCGCTTTATAGCAGCCAATTACCATTTTAGTTTCATGAGAAGTAGCCCTATTGCTATAATTGACTCGACGACAATCAGACTAACACCAGGACATAAAGGGTTGACAACAATTAGTCATAAACATTTATTCCAACATTATTAGGTTTTCAACTATCCGTACTGTGTAACTGACCTCACGTCGATAGGCTCATAATTCAGTATGATGCTGGTAATTTTCCTTACGTAGCTTGCTTAGCCAGTGTATTAGAGGTCCTAAAATCATTAGGGAGGTATAATGACTAATCATAAATGTAATCACTATCTAGGATTAGCAATGGCAACAGCATAGTTATAAGTTTTATTCCAACATATTAGGTTTTCAACTATCCGTACTGTGTAAGTGACCTCACATGGATAGGCTCGTAATTCAGTACGATGCTGGTAATTTTCCTTACATAACTTGCTTAGCCAGTGTATTAGACGCCCTAAAATCATCAGGGAGGTATAATGACTAATCATAAATGTAATCACTATCTAGGATTAGCAATGGCCACAGCATAACTATATAGTCTCATGCACGAATTGCAGGACACGTATCAGATTGCTCAACTTATCATGACAAGAAAAAAACATATGTTATATCTCTTACATATCTTAGTATCACAATTCAACCTTGTGTGGTTTACCATGAAATGCTAAAAGCTGATGTAAATAAGTATCATTACCTTATAGTAATCACGGAGGCGAAGACCTTTAACATCTACAGGTTCCAGAAACGGCTCAGCCCATTTGTGCGCTGAGAGCTGAATATTTTAAATTTCTTATTGATGGCGGAAAACATAAATATGACAAAGAAGTAGAAGATTGAAAAGTATGTAATCACTCAAAAAACTTATTTTGCCTGCTTCAAAATCGTGCCAAACTGGCACATAACCTCTTGCATCCTCTCCGAGCAACCAGGTTCTTTTTGAGCCCCGTCAGTCTTATCCTTTAAACAGGAAGAAATCCATTTGAGGTTCTTGGGTTGCTTCTTATGCGTGTAGAAATCAGTCAGCTCTTTCACTCTTTGCTCCAACTGAACACAAATTCATAATGAAATAAACCCAACATTGAACCTTTTGGTTATGGATTTTTCTGATATTTGTCCCCCAATCTTAAGTATTTTTAAAATAGGGTTTTTTGCTAACACCACCCCCACCCCACAAAAAAACACTTAAAAGTTTCTACCCCCACCCCCCAAATCAAATGATGTTAAAAGAACTCCATCTGGCTAGAACTTTTAATCATCAAAGAAATTTTGCAGAACTACATTGTTTGGTGACAAAGTATGTAAAAAGGGTATATCAGCCAACATATCGGTTGATATATAGGCCATGCTGGGGATATATCACCCAAAAACTGCCAAAAATTGGTTAAAGATATTGAGACCGTATCGTTTTGCAGCAAGCCTTATGAAAGGATACATCAACTAATATACTGGGGCTATATCTGGAATATTTAAACCAATGGACTTACCCGATCAAACTCCCAACCATAGATATCATGAAGTTAAGCTTTTGGGTAGAAAATCCAAAGTTTAAGGTTTAGGGAATTTCAATAAATATCAAGATTTGGCAGATAATTTAATAAATAATTAAATATCATAATTTGGGGGCTATGCAGCCAAAAAACCACTATAAATAAGTTCATCAAAACATATATAATTTAGATAAATCCCCCAAATCTCATAAATTTGTATCAAATAGTTCCCTCATTTAGAGTCCATTATCTTTAACAAATAATCTTAACAATGTTAAAGTCCCATTGTACCCTCATCTTTTTACAAATTTTTAACTAGTAACCAATGTTTGAAAACATGGGTTTTTTATGTGTGCAGTCCAGGAGAGCTTAATGATTAATCGGGTTATGTGCAGATTAATCAGATGATGTGAATTATGCATTTTTAAATTTTTAATATATAAATATTATTTTCAATATGTTAACATATATAAATTTATGATAAATAGAAAATATATTTAGAAGCTTCGATATTCGCTAGAGAGATTCTAGGGGATGTTGCAAAGCTTCAAGGTGATTGTTGGAGAGCTTGTAGGGAGAGAATCAGAGGTCATACAATTTTCCATTGAGTTTCCACGAGCGGCACAAGGTGGAGCAAGCGTCGACGAAGGTTAGATATAGTTGTCGCACCCACTGGGTTCAAACATGAGAGAATAGACAGAGTAGTAGCGGAACTTTGGGAAAACTTTAGGGTCAGGTTTTTTTCCCTTTAATAGTCAGGTTAGGTTTGCGGTAAACGAGTTTAACCTGGAAATGACCTAAAAGAAAAGCGTCCGCATAAAAAAAATTATCCGGATGCTTACTTAAAATGCACCCGACTAATAGGATGACCACATAATGGAGCGCTTTTTCGCTAACCGAACAAGTTCCAAGTTCCAACCCGCTCACACATGATCGACCGTTTAAGTGGCTGCTTAATCATCATTTTAGAACAATGCTAATAACTATATAGGCCATCTTCCTTAGCCAATTAAACCCGAAAGCAAATCCTTTCTATCTCTAGTTTTGATGTTTCTCCTTCAATATTGTTGTTTGATCTTGTGATCTCAAGTTTTAAAGATTTTAAGTCCATACAATAGAGAACTTGTAAACAAGATGAGGGTTTAATGAATATTTTCGACCATGACAAGCTTACCATGGATTAAATACAACGGATTCCAACATCAGGTGCCTATTTGATACAACTTATGAGATTTGATGAACTTATTTAAAATATATAAATGTACATGTTTTGATGAGCTTATTAGAATACTTAAGAATTGGGAACCAACAATATCTGGGGGTAATAAACCCCTTTCAATCACAAAATTGGAGAACATCTTTTACCTCGTTAGCCTTCGATATCATTGCATCGACTTGATTACTGAATCTTCGAGCAACCGCTGCATCGGTTTCGCTCGCTTCGCGCGCACCGCTACCGAAAAGATCGGTGTTTGCCGGCTCCATCGCCGTCGCCGTCGCCGTCGCCGTCTCCTGCGGTGGAGGCGGAGGAGCAACAATTGCTGCTTCTTCTTCTGCAACCGATGGGGTCGCCATTGTGGGTTACAAATTTTATAGGGTTTCGGAGATTTTGTCAAGGTTTGGAATCGGGGGGTTTTGACGAGGGAGTAATAAAATCGCGAAGAATGGGGAAATTTGCGACTTTTTGGGTGGTCGGCGGATTCGCGTGTTTTTAATGTTTTTAATGCTTAGCGGGTTTGGAAATTGCACATTAGTGCTATACATCTTCAACAATTGCATACTAGTCCAAACGAAGGGATTTTATACATTAGCCCCTTACATCTTCAATAATTGGTATAAATCCCTCAAATCATGAAAATTGCATATTAGTCCTCCAAATCCTATATGGTCTTGCAAAATGGTGCCTCTGTTAATATTTCAATTAAAAAAATCTAACACTAAACTACCCCCTCTCCGATGTTTCAAAATTTTGTGAGGGTTCAAATTACCTATTAAGAAACGGGTTGGGAACATAATAAAGGGGTAAAATTGTCACTTCCCCTCCGACTGTTAGATTTGATGTAATATTTCCCTTCAATCTAATGTAATTTAACTTGATGGACCATTTTGCAGGACCCTATAGCATTTGAGGGACTAATATGTAATTTTCCAACCTTGGGAGACTAAATATGTAATTATTGAAGATTTAAGGGACTACTGCCTTCAATAAATAATAATGATAATATAATGGTGATAGCAATAACAGAAGATATTAGTAATCATGATCTTCTTAAATACTTAAGATTCAATAATATTTGCTCTTTTCATGCATGATTTAGTAGCAAAAGGACAAGATTGCAATCACACAAACATTAGCATTGAGGTAAGCCAATAAACATAACACAAGAAACATAAAAGCCAACTTGCTCATATAAAATAGGGTCTAACAATTATCTTACTTTTTTGAGTAATATGTAAAAACGAACTTCAGTGTATCTGAGCAGTACATAGGAATCAGTGAACATGAGACAATCGGTAAAAAGGTAAACGAACTCCCTCGATTTCTTTACTATCAGATCATGTAGTAATAAGTTTCTCCAAAAGAAGCTGCAAAAATGCTTTTACACGATGAAAATGCCCGCTCAGGAGCTAGTGCTTAAGCTCAAAAGGTTCCGTAAACAGATGTTGTTCCTTCACAAAATATGTACAGGTCTTTCGATTGGCAACTGAAACTGTTCCTGTGTAGAAATATAAACAGGGTCAAGATGGCGGAGAAAGTCTTTTGCTCCTCCTTGTTCTCGCCAGAGCATCAGATATCACCTTCTTGCGCTTTGAAATGTCATCAGCATTCGCAGACTGCTTTTTGGTTTTGGTTGAAGAATTTTTGGTTTGCTTCTCCAGTGCCTCCTTCACCAAGAACTTCAGCCTCCATAATGTGATTTCACTCTGTCGAAGAAAAAATCACTCAATTTCAACTTAGTAAACTATGGGAATTTTTTTCCATCTTTTTTTTTTTCTGTTGCAACATCAGAAAGGGTAAATTCATGTCAAAATGGGTGACATAATCAACATGTGATTCTCTTCTAATGGTTCTCAGTAGAATATAAAAAATAAAAATTGAGGTGAATTTTTCAAAACATCTAAAATAAGAAGGCTTTTTGTGCAACGTGTTCTTTCCTATACCTATGAGGCAACTGGGAATTTCTATGATGAATGAACTTGAACTTATTACATGGAATGATTTTATAAATAACAGAAATATCTTCTGCATTTGCTTTCTTAATACTTGTTAGAATTAGTATTTGGGTTATCGGGTTAGGGCCCATAAACCCAT
>BQKN01064082.1:125325-151435 GCA_022839385.1 Asparagus kiusianus
TATACATCAAACTTCATGTTCTCACACTTCACAACAAAATGGAGTTGTAGAAAGGAAGCATAGACACATTTTAGATGTTGCTCGGACCATGATGATACATATGAATGTTCCAAAGTATTTGTGGTCTGATGCTGTTCTCAGTGCATGTTTCCTGATCAATAGGATGCCCTCTCCTGTTCTTAATGGTAAAATCCCATTCACCTGCCTTTATCCTAACAAAAAACCTTTTCCTGTGGTTCCTCGTGTTTTTGGTTGTACTTGCTTTGTTCAGGATTTGTCTCCAGGACTGGATAAACTATCTCCACGCTCTATTAAGTGTGTCTTTGTAGGCTACTCGCGAACTCAAAAAGGTTATCGGTGTTATAATCCATCCTCCAGAAAATATTTTGTGTCTGCAGACGTAACCTTTTTTGAGTCGGTTCCATACTTCTCCTTTACTGGTTCACCCACTACTGTCTGTACATCTGTGCCTCTTCCGTCTCTCACTCCTACTACTGTACCATTACCTAATTCGATTTCTTCTGCTGATGGATCTTCTCCGGGACTACACAATGCCTCCACTATGCCGTCTGCACCACCACCACTACTGACGTATTATCGTCGTTCAAAAGTTCCTGTCCCTCTCTCTGCTCCAGCCGAACAGTCATCTCCCGTTGCAGGTCCGCCTCCTTCTAATCCATCTGATCTTGATATACCAATTGCTCATCGGAAAGGTAAACGGTCTTGTACTAATCATCCTATATCTGATTTTGTTTCGTATGACCGTCTTACTCCCTCTTCTCGTCAGTTTGCTTTGTCCTTGTCCTCTATTTCTCTACCCAGGTCATATGAGGAGGCCGTATTAGATCATGCTTGGAAACATGCCATGGATGAGGAGATGGATGCACTTGTTTCTAGAGGGACTTGGGATCTTGTACCTTCTCCGACTGGCGCTACTGTGGTTGGATGTCGATGGGTTTATACCTTGAAGTATCGCACCGATGGTTCGATTGATCGTTATAAAGCACGTCTTGTTGCTAAGGGGTATACTCAAACCTATGGGGTCGATTATCTTGAGACATTCTCTCCCGTAGCCCGTCTAAACTCCATTCGTCTACTTTTCTCTATGGCTGTTAACCTGGACTGGACAATGTTTCAGCTGGATGTTAAGAATGCTTTTTTGTATGGTGACTTGCAAGAGGAAGTCTATATGGAGCAACCTCCGGGGTATGTTGCTCAGGGGGAGAATACTGTCTGCAAGCTTAAAAAGGCGATTTATGGTCTAAAACAGAGTCCACGGGCATGGTTCGAGAAATTTAGTACTGCTATATCTGGTGTCGGTTTCAAACGATGTCAGTCTGATCACTCCGTCTTTATCCGGCGCACTACAACTGGTCTGGTGATTCTGGCTGTATATGTTGATGATATCCTGCTTACTGGGAGTGACATTGTTGCCTTAGCTGAGACTAAGGAGTACCTTTCACGTCACTTTGTGACCAAAGATATGGGAAAACCCAAATATTTTCTTGGGATTGAGATTGCATATCAAAAGGACCGTTTGCTTCTATCTCAAAGGAAATATGTATTGGACTTATTAGAAGAAATGGGCCTTTTTGGGTGTAAGCCAGCAAGCACTCCCATGGAGGTGAATGTGGATTTATGGCGTGATAATAGTCCTCTCCTAGATGATGCAGGCCGATATAGGAGACTGATTGGCAAGTTAATCTATCTCACTGTTACTAGACCTGATATTACCTTTGCAGTGGGAGTATTGAGCAGATTTATGCACAAACCTAGAGAGGTTCACTGGACTGCTGCTTTGAGGATTTTAGCTTATGTCAAAAGTTGTCCTGGAAAAGGATTGTTGTATAAGAAGCATGGACATCTACACATCTCTGCCTTTTCTGATGCTGGGTATGCAGGAGACATAGGAGATAGGAAGTCAACTTCTGGATTTTGCACATTTATTGGAGGAAATCTAGTTACTTGGAGAAGCAAGAAACAAGATGTTGTTTCTCGATCTAGTGCAGAGGCAGAATATAGGGCTATGGCTCACACTGCATGTGAGATGATATGGTTACAGAAACTGTTGACAGAACTTGGTTTTACTCAGCCTGGTCCTATGCCTATGCATTGTGATAACCAGTCTGCTATCTATATTGCAAAGAATCCAGTATTTCATGAGAGAACTAAGCACATTGAAGTTGATTGTAACTTTGTTAGAGATGCTTGGGAAAAGAAAGTGATCTCTCTTCAGTTCACTCCATCCTCCGAACAATTGGCTGATATTCTCACTAAAGCTACATCACCTAAGGTGTTTTCTATTCTATGTAACAAGCTGGGCATGGTTGATATATATGCTCCAGCTTGAGGGGGAGTGTTAGAATTAGTATTTGGGTTATCGGGTTAGGGCCCATAAACCCATTAGCCTATTACCCATATGTAACCCTATATAAACTCATGTGATGAATGGGAAAGGAGCTCTGATTTTCTCACTATTTAACAATACTAAATAGGGTAAAATCTGTTTGCTTCTATGACTAATAATATTTTTTTTGCCCCTCCCTCAACTTTCATTCAAAATTCCCCCCTAATCTTCGTATAGCACTTAAACCCCTCACCCAGTTACCCTGCATAAAAAACAGACCTTTTATTCAGATTTCAAGAGCCAATGCTAGATATTTATGTCCTTAGCTTACTAATATGGATTTGTATTCAAGAGAAAAATAGTGATTTTAGAATCATAATTGCAGTTTTGATAATACCAATAATGGCTGATGTTTCATCCTAATACCAATTTTCTGTGTTAACAAGCCTGTTAACATTTTCATAATATAAAATACCAACACTGATGTAGTTATTGGGATGCTCAAATTGTCTTGCCATTACTATCACTTCCTTATATTGTTGCCTTTTCTTTGTGCCTCCATTTTGCAGTTATGGAAGGAGGGATAAAACGTGAAAGTCGAAGGAGTTTGTTTTATAAAAATACTAGCACGAAAATGGAGCTATACATTCTATTTCTTATTAAATATAGTACATGATGATATATGGCTTGTTTTCCTAGGTGGCATCTATAAGCAATAAAACAAAAGATTAATCAAGGTAGAGTGACTGACCTGAGCGTCAATGTCAATGTCCACCACTTCGGCAGAATCTTGGAAGTTCGGATTGCCCTGAGCAATAATCTCCAATGCCTTGTAAAGATATTCGGGACATAAAGAGGTAAGCCCCGAACTAAGTTTTCTTTTCTCCGTTGTGGACATTTTTCTGTTGAAGTACTTTTCAACTTTAGAGTTGCCCGCAAGTAATTAGCAGACAACTTCCAAAATTAATTAATCAAAGGGGAAAATGGCTTGCAGTAGCTAATATCATGGAATCTGTTTATATTTTTTTCGATTGTCTTTTAAGGTGTCAGTATTAAATATATCCATATGTTTAATGAAGGAAACCTGATGAGTACGGTGTGATTATGTATTGAAAACATATTTAGTCTGCTCCCGATGAGATGCTCAATAACTACAACTGCATCTTCAAGTTAACAAGGATTTTATAAGATAATAAGCTACACCAAACATGGTTAAAGCACAAAGTTAGCAGTCTCAAGACTCTCAAACAGGAAAAGACGAGCATTTTCTAACCATGCAGGCAAGTGACAACTAATTTTTCTGATTGAGGTGTTAAGAGTGGTTTAATACGAAACTTCCTCAATAGTCTTGCTAAGAAAAAGATAAAAGACGAAATGAGCTGCTGCTGAGTTTTTATCATATCATGCTTACTGTGGACAGTTCACCAGTGCTAATCTTACTTTAATCAAATAAAAACAAAAAAAATATCATAACATAAAGACAAGGGAAGGAGTTAATAAACAGTCCCCCCTCGTGACAGGAAGATGGTCTGTTCTTTAACATGATACGAGTTGTCTTCTCTATGCTTGATTAGCCTGAAATGTGCTCACTCCGTATTTCACCCATGTACATTTGCTGACATAACATTTGCTTATCTAACAAAGTACAGTTTCTTCATAGTTTAGCAACAGTATCTTCTACATGATAGTTTAATAATACTAATCAATCATCTCTCATTTGATTTGTTTCACATGCTAAGTTAGCATTTGAGTCTATCAATGTTATCCCGGATCCAATGTCAATAATTAAATACATTAATGAACAAATTTCTTCAAGAACTTAACACATGTTTTTCTTCATATCTTAAAATAATTTAGCGTAGAGATCTCAATATATTATGATAATGGCTGGGAATGGGCTGTAGGAAGTCCCTGCTTAAAGTCTCGCAGCAAACATACAGGGGCTAAAGAGTACAAAATCGACATGATTCAGAAATCAGTATCAAAAGCTATGATTTAAGTCACTGAGAGTTGACATAACTGTGATTATACTAACAAATCAGGTGTTCCTTCCTTTTTTTTAAATTTTGTGTTTTTATTTTATTTTATTTTATTTTATTTTATTTTTGGTTTTGGGGTTAATCGCTGGGGGGGGTTGGGAGGAGGTTACCTGCATCTCTGCATCACTGACTCCCTAAGTTCCTCTACATGCAAATTCAACTTGTTAAGCTGAAACAATAAACAAAATAAGTGTCAATACATTATTCCAAAATTTAACGACTAGACCAAATTATCTAGCTAAAGCCTACTTTAGACCAGCAGCTACTTTGAACTGTTGTGGTCAAGATGGGCCTTCAGAATATTGCAACCAAGATAAGTCACAGTTTTGACAAATATACTAAATATGCTGAAATTCTCTAGGTATAAAAATTGATACTTCAACAACCTTCAACCTTATATTTTTCTCCAGGTATAATAAACAGCACTTGAAATATGAAAAGATCTGATGAAACGTATAACCTCATTGTTTGTATCACTAGCTAATTTTGTGATGGCAGCCTCTTGAGCAATCAGCATATTTGCCAGGGCCTGTTCCTCCTCATATTTTTGTCTTTCTTCCTGTTATAGGAAAGAAACAAGGACACATCAGACGTGCTACAGTGAAGGAATGAAAGTTTTCGCTACTGAACAAACAAAAAGATATATTCAAAGAAACCAGAGGTTTAACGTTATTCAGACATAAGAGTTCAAAATGGTGCAAAAAATTGGGCAGCAGTCTTCAGCAGATACTGATCCTTGCTGAGGAATACCTACTAAAATTAGAAATTGATGAAATGACTTACAGCTTCAACAACTTCAAATAACAGATGAACCCATCTCTCTTCAAATTTTCGCAGCAGTGTTTTAGCCATGACATGAATATCACTTTTTTCCTCATTGTAAGTCATGGCATTTGAGAAAACTAATCTGACATCAGCATATATCTCTCTGACATTCTTATATAAATTGGACTCCATCTTTTTCCGGATTGTAGAGAAGTCCATGGGCCTCTTAATAATCTAGCATGTGTGAAGACACAAAAAAAACTAATGATTATATAGAGTTTGGCAAACTGCTAACAATAAACCATATCATACTAAAACTAGGATCCAAAAGTTATGAAAATTTTTGTAGGGATTATCGTATGTGCATAAATTTCCTTAATCTAGTATGCTAACAAGGTCTAAATTGCAAAAACCAACTCCAGTTTCTAATATTTGAATATTTTTCGTAAGGTATTTTTAACATTACGAAATGTTCAATTAAACACCTTTTACAATCAAGATACTGGAAACTTATCCACGCAGCTCATAATGTTTTTAGAGGACACAATAACGAAGGTACACAGGTCACAAGCCACCTAAAGTAAACAGGGTGAAGTTACAATTTCAACAAGGTAGTTAAGTGAAAGTCTAATAGAAATAGGCGGCATTATTCTGTACTCCAGCCAAATAAAAAGTAGATAGCATATAAGGTAGATTGTTGCTTGTTGGATTCTTGATATAGAGGAGTATTAGAAATTGGCCCCTGGTTGCATGGGATTAACTTTGAGAGACAAACAAGGTGGGTTTTACGGGCAAATACCTTTTTAGTTTCATGAGAAAATCCCTATTGCTATAGTTGACAGTAGTCACACTAACACCAGATCAGAAAGGGTCGACATGATTAGTCATATAAATCTATTTTCACTTTTACCAGATTTTTGACCAATCCATGTTGTGTAACTGAACTCACATGGATAGGCTCATAATTCAATATGATGCTGATGATTTCCCTTTACACACTTCGACATAACTTGCCTAACCATTGTACTAGAGGTCTACATATCATCAGCGAAAGTATAATGACCAATAACAAATGTAATCACTATATAGGATTATCAGCCCACAGCATAACTATTAAGTCCCTTGAAGTATTTCAGGATACCTATCAGAATTTTTGAATCGTGTTCGATAATCATCTAATTATGCACAGAAAACATATATTATTTCTAGCGTATCGTTATATCACAATCATCCTTGCGTGCTTTACAATGAAATGCTAGAAGCTGATGTCAAGCATTACCTCATAGTAATCATCAAGGCCAAGACGTTCAACTTCTACAGGTTCCAAAAATGGCTCCGCCCATTCGTGTGCTGAGAGCTGAAAATATATACATTTCTAGTGATAACAAAAAGCATAAATCTAATAAAGAAGTAGAAGAATGAAAATATGTGACTTCAATAAAAAAAATCTTATCTTGCCTCCTTCAAAATAGTGCCAAACTGGCTCATAACCTCTTGCATTCTCCTGGAGCACCCAGCTTGTCTTCGAACCTCATCAGCCTTATCCTTCAAACATGAAGAAATCCATTTGAGGTTCTTGGGTTTCTTCTTGTACTTGTAGAAATCGGACAACTCTTGCACTCTTTGCTCCAACTGGACACAAATTTGTAAGCAAATAAACCCAACATTACCTTTTTGTTGCGGATTTTTCTGATACTTGTCCCCCAAATCTTAAGTATTTCAAGATAGGGTTTTTTGTCTACATACACACAAAACATCAATATTCATTAAAGTAACCACCCACCCACCCACCCCCCCCCCCCCCCCCCCCCCCCCCCCCCCCCCAAAAAAAATAAAAAATAAAACGGAAGAGGTGGAAGATGTGGAGATGTAACATTGCTCCCTCCTCTTCCATCCACCCCCCCCCCCTTGCTTCCTCTTTCATCCCATCTCATACGCCCCCCTTCTCCTCTCCTATTAAACCATGGTTTGCACAGAAGATGAGGAGGGCAGAGCCGCAGAGGTGAGGGACAAGGGAGAATGGTGGAGGTAGGTAGATTTAGTTAGGGTGGGTGAAGAGGGAGAAGGGAGGCGGATATTTTCAACATTTAGGGTAAAAGTTAAAAAAATTGTCGTGGGATGGTTAATTGAAAGTTAAATTCACTTATAAGATGGTTTCTATATAAAAAAAACTTGAAAGGCGGTTTTCATCGATTTAACTTATTTTAAAGGTGGTTTTCATGAAAAATCTCTTTAAAATAACTTCATTTAAACACATGTAATTTAAGACATTGGCAAAATAAGTCACACCTTTTACCAACAAGACTTAAAGAAAGTGACGTCAATGACAACAAGACCTAAAAAGTGACCTATTTATCAACAAAGCATTTGCGATTGCCATTTCTTTATTTAATCGGTAAAAGTAAGGATTTTTTTTGCATATATGCCCCTCATATCTCCCATATTTACAAATTTACTCTCTGAAATCTCATATTTGAAAATATCATCCAACAATTTCTCTCTTTCCACCTTCCCCTTTCCTCCTCCCACTCCCTCTCCCTTTTATTCCTCCCACATGGGTAGAACTCTGACCACGACCTCCCTTACCATCTCGACCCACCATGGCTATTGAGCTAAGAAAAAAGAGTAGATAGAAGAAAAGAAAGAAGAAGAGGAAGAAGAATAATGAGGATTGAGAGGAGCAATAATACTTCATTCATATCCCTTTGCTAACCCATTACATCTCCTATATATACAAAGTTTAGCTAGCGAACAAAACTTTTAACAACCATTACGGATGTCATCCTTTGATTGGTTCTCAAATCATGATTGTTTCGCAACTCTGCAATCGTTGCCATCCTAACAGCTCCTGCGCAGGGATGCGAAGATTCTCTTCCCTCTCTAGCTTTGGGCTCAAGTAATTGAAATGGGCCATTGTGGATTCCTACAGGGCCTGCTCAATTAACTAACATATGGGCTCTACTTAAAGGCTTTTAACCTGATCAGTCCTCCCCTTGACATTAGCGTCACCTCGACCTCGTAGGAAGGGAACTTAGAGATAAAGGGGTAAATACTCTTCCCATGTGACCTCACTTTCCTCTCCTCCCATCCATTTCACAAGCAAATAAACCACCCTTCCTCCCGACCTTCTTAAGCCAGCAATCAAGGATCTTTCAGGCACAGGGTCCTCTGTTATCCAGTGAGCAAGAACCTCATATGCAAGTATAACTTCTTCTTTATATGGTTTAAGTTGAGATATGTGAAAGACTGGGTGAATCTTCACCCCCTTTGGTAATTTTAGTCTATAAGCAACATTGCCCTCTCGAGCTAGCACAACATAGAGTCCACAAAACCTAGCTAAAAGTTTATAGATTCTCCGACCCCCAGCAGTGATCTGTTTGTATGGTTGAAGTCATAATACCACATTGTCCCTTACGTTGAACTCACGTTCACCCTATTTCTTATCTGCAAAGCGCTTCATCTTAAGCCTTGAGAAGGTTGTCATTAAGCAACTTACTTATCTCATCACGCTCTTTTAACGCCTCCTCCACCACATGAACGTGTGTGGTGTCCGACACGTAGGACAACACAGCTGGAGCATCCCGCCCATATAATGCCTTGAAGGGAGTCATGCCTATTGATGTATGTCAACTAGTGTTTTACCGGTATTCAACCCAACTAAGCCATTCGCTCCATTCAGTAGGCTTAAGTCCACAGAAACACCTCAAGTAAGTTTCAAGGGCCTTGTTAACAATCTCCGACTGCCTGTCAGTTTGGGGATGGTAGGCTGAGCTCATGGCTAATCCCATGCCATGCAAACGAAAAATTTTCGCCACATTTGACTAGTAAACACAAGATCGCGATCACTCACTATGCTCATCGGCATGTGTTAGTTGGAACTTGGAAGATCCCTTGAAGGATACCTTTGCAACATCAAGTGCGGTGTACGGGTGTTTGAGCGCAAAGAAGTGCGCATATTTAGTCAGTTGATAAACCACTACATAAGGGATTATGTGCCCTCTACTTGGAGGCAATCCCTCTACAAAATCCATAGAAATTGACTCACATACCTGCTTAGGAACAGGAAGTAGCTGCAACAGTCTGCTTGGCCTCGTAGCCTCCCCCTTTTGCCTTTGACAAGTATCACACTCCCGAACAAATCGCCTCACCTGATCATGGGCCACCAAAAACTTGTCCGTAAGCATCTTAGTGTCCAACAGTAACCTAAGTAACCGCCTTAGGGTATTGAATGAGGGGATGTCATCAATTCTTTGCAAAGAATGGATGAAGAATTCATGGCAATCTTGCCTTTATAGAATTAGAGACCATCCACCGGTTATTCGCCTTTCTAACTCATCATAGAATACATCTTCCTTAACCTCTTTCTTGATACAGTCCACCCACCTTGGAACAAATAGGGTAATACCAGTGCACTGCTTTTCCAGAACAACCTTACGCGAGAGACCATCCGTCACAACATTGTCAACACCCCTCTTGTATTCGACTCCGTAGTCAAACCCAATCAATTTCCAAAGCCAGTGTTCTGAGCATCTATGTCAATTCGTTGGTTGAGAATGTGTCTTTTACTCTTCTGGTCTGTCCTAAAAACAAACATACTCCTGATCAAGTAAGAACGTTATTTCTTTTCTGCAAGCAAGATCACCAGATCTTCATTCTCATAAGTAGAGAGTGCTAGAGCCCTCCCCTTTAGCGTCTTGCTCATGTAAGCTATGGATGACCTTGCTGGGTTAACAACGCACCTATACCAAACCCGATGTATCACACTCCACCTCGAATGGCTCCTCATAATTTGACATTTTCAACATCGTCGGGGTTATTAGTGCCTCCTTAAGCTTGTTGAATGCATCTTCTGCCTTCAGACCCTAATAAAACCCTCCTTTCTTCAGAAGCTCAGTCAATGGTCCCGCTATACTACCATATGATTTAATGAACCGTTGATAGTAGCCCGTTAAGCCTAAACATCGCGCAATGCTCTCGGCATTATAGGCCTCGGCCACCCCTTAATCACTCCACCTTCTTTTAATCAACTGCCACTCGCATTGATACAACATGACCTAAGTATTCCACCTCTTGTACTCCAAAACGACATTTGCTTCGCTTTGCACATAGGTAGTGTTTTTGTAGCTCTTCAAAAGTAGCTCTCAGGTGTTGCTCCTTTTGAGCGACTGTAGACTAAGATATAATCGAAAAACACAAGGACAAATCGTCAGAGATACTCCTAAAAGATGCGGTTCATGAGCGATTGGAAGGTTGACGGGGCATTAACGACTCCAAAAAGGCATTACTGAGAATTCATAACAGCCTTGATGTGTGTCGAATGTTGTTTTGGGTACATCCTCATCGCTAACTCTTATCTGATGGTAGCCCAAGAGGAGGTTAAGCTTGGAAAAGATGCAAGCACCATGAAGTTCATCTAGCAAATCGTCAACTAGAGGGATGGGGAATTTGTCCTTGATGGTGTTTTGATTGAGAGCCTTATGGTCTACACACATGCGCAATTTCTATTATATTTCCAAACCATGACTACAGGGGCGACGAATGCACTTGTGCTAGGACGCACAATCCCTACATCTAGCATCTCCTTCACAATAGATTCTATCGCCTTCTCTCAGTGGAAAGGTTGTCGATACACCAGCACACAAGCTATCTGCAAATTGTTAATCAAAGGAATTCAATGGTCGCAGTCTCTTGCAGGTGGAAGCCCCTTTGGCTCCTCAAATATGTCTTCATACTCTTCAAGTAAAGATCGCAACTCATGGTCTTGACTGGCTGTATGTTCAATTGAAGCCTCGGTGGAGCAAAGTTATATCAAATAAGCTTGTCCGGCTGTTTGGAGCAATTTGTCGAGCATCTTACAGTCGATAAGACGATAACTTCCCAGCTCTTTTTTCGTAGCTGCATTAAGAATTTTGGACTTCACATGCCTTCGTAACTTTAGGGTGCAAGCCTGAAGTTCCACAACATTGGATCCAAAGCCTCCAACCATACCGTACCAAGGTCCACTTAAGGCTCTCCTATAGTAACACAAGGAGATTAGTTCTTGTTATTAATCCTTACACCTCTAATTGGATAGCCTTGCACACTCCTAACCCCTAGACCCTCATTCCATCAGCAACCTTGACTGATAATTTTTGATAAGTTCTCACTGCTAGAGACAGCCGATTAACTATTGAGGGATCAATAAAATTGAACGTAGCATCCGTATCCACCAACATCGGAATTGATTTCCCTCCAATTTTCCTCACAAACCTCAACGATCATATGCCCGCAACTCCAGCCATGCTACACAAAGCAATTTCCCACTCCTTATCGTCTCGTCCTTCAAGCTCCAAGCCGTTGAAACCCCAATCATCACTATCTTCGTCAAATGGCACCCTTTTATAATGAAAAGCTTTTGGGTTCTACAACGATGACCTACCTCATACTTCTCATCACAATGATAGTAAAGACCTTTTCTCCTCTCCTTTCCTGCGGTGAGATACAGCAAATGGTAGTGCTCGGTGGAAAGGGTGGAAGGGTTACGTTCACTTGGGTTTGTTGAGTTGTTGAAACCCCAATCATCACTATCTTCATCAAATGGCACCTCTTCTATAATGAAAAGCTTTTGGGTTCTACAAAGATGACCTACCTCATACTTCCCATCATAACGATAGCAAAGACCTTTTCTCTTCTCTTCTTAGCCTCCTGTAGTAAGATACGGCTAATGGTAGTGCTTGGTGGAAAGGGTGGAAAGGTTAGGTTCGCTTGGGTTTGTTGAGGATTAGATTTCCTAAAATTAGTATTTGTGAAAGTGGGTTTTGTGACGGAGTGTTTTGTTGTTTGGATCCATTTAGTTATGGCTAGTTTGTTTTCAAATAAATGGGTTGCCTCTAAAGTAGCGGGTTCTCTCATCATAACATCAAAACAAATTTCTTTTTTAAGCCCACTACCAAAACAACTTACCAAATAATCCTTTGAGAGTCCGTTAACAAACTTTGATAATTTCTTAAAGTGGGCATGATACTCAATTAATGATCCAGTTTGTTGTAATTTTGACAAGACTCCTTTGTAGTCCAACTCTAATTGCCTAATCAGGTCACCAGAGCCTTCTCAAACTCTTCCCACATCAATGGCCACCCCTTCCTATCTCTAGCCACTGAAACCATTGCAGCGGGGTCTCATTAAGAAAGAGGGACGCATTTTTACCTGCAGATCTTGAGGAATGACGTAGAACTCCAAAAGCTAGTAAACACGGTACACCCACCCATGGACGTCTTCGCCTGAGAATATCCAAAAATCACGCCAACACTTTGGCAACACATTGTTACTAAATGTGCTTAATCTTTCAAAGGGTGGCAAGTTATTGAGGACCCCCATGCTTGGAACCCCTAGAGACGAGCCACCCCCACCTGGCGGAGGAGAGGGACCCAATAAAAAATTATTTAGGGCCTGATTACTCTCAAGGTCTGATCGACTAATGTTGTCGACTAGACTTGAAAGTTGAGATGAAAACCCCACTATTAGCTACGATACGTCTTCAACTCAATCACCTATTACTCACAACGAAACCCCTTATTGATCCACCATACCCCAGATCTGCTCAAGACCATCACTTCCCACACCAAAGGGCTCCGACGATTCCCCGTCGACTTGCTCTGATACCAAATTATCATGGGCAAAACTCTTTACCATAACCTCCCTAAACACCTCGACCCACCATGGCTATTGAGCTAATAACAAAGAGTAGATAGAAGAAAAGAAAGAAGAGGAAGAAGAAGAATGAGGATTGAGAGGACAGATATTACTTCCTTCATGTCCCTTTGTCAACCCATTACATCTCCTATATATACAAAGTTCAGCTAGTAAACAAAACATTGTAACAACCATTATAGATGTATCTTTTTAATTGGTTCTCAAATCATGATTGTTTCGCAACTCTGCAATCGTTGCCATACTAATGGCTCCTGCGCAGGTGTGCGAAGATTCACTTCCCTCTCTAGCATTGGGCTCAAGTAATTAAAATGGATCATTGTGGATTCCTTACATGGCCTGGTCAATTAACTAACATATAGGCTTGGGCTTCAGGACCTTCAATCTGACATCCTCATCCTCACCTCCTCTTCCTCCTCCAATCTACCCCTCTTCTCAACCTCGCTCTCTGCTCTCTCATCTCATTGTCCTCCCCTGACCTCTTCATCCCCTCTCTCCATCCCTTCTTCCACTCCTTTTTCCGCTTTAGGTAAATGTTTGAGGGGGGGAGAGGGAGGGGAGGAGGGGGTGAGAGGGGAGAGGAGAGAGAGGTTGAGAAGAGGGGTAAGGTTAGAGGAGGGAGTAGGGGTGAGGAGGGGACATTGTGGATTGGGAGGAGAGGAGGAGATGGTGGAGAGAGAGATAGTTTGATTTTTCAGCAAATATTAGAATTTGGGAGTAAATCGGTACATATGAGAGATTTGAGGGGTATATATATATGAGAAAAACCCTTAATTTTGCCGCTCAAATAAAAAAAATATTCCTCAAGGACCCAAAATATGGGACCAATAGAAGGGACAAGTGAGGTGTCCCTCTCCTATTGGATAATGAGTTGGTCATCATTAATGATGACCAACTCATTATCCAATAGGAGGGGGACACCTCACTTGTCCCCTCTATTGGTCCCATATTTTGGGTCCTTATAGCAAAGCTCATAAAAAAAAAGGCAACCGGAAATGTCTCGTTGGTAAACTGGATCAATTTTTAATCTCATTGTTGCTGACGTCACTTTTAGGCCTTGTTGATAAAAGGATGACATTTTTTATGTCACTCTTAGTAATTTAGACTATAGTTAAAATAAGGCCCCCAAATCTCATAAATTGTATCAATTACTTCCTTCATGTTAGAACCCATTCTCTTTAAACCCTAAAAAACTCGACAACATTAAAGCTTCCCATTATACCTTCATGTTCTTAGAAATACTTAGCTAACAACTATAATGGCCCTCTCTTAAGCAATTAAAGCGGACCAAATCTTTCATTTTTCTCATTTTTTCATTCCTCTCACGTGTTTTCCTCTTCAGTGTCTACTGTTGATGTTTCAAATTTAATATTGTTGTCTAATCTTCTGATTTTAAGTTTTAATGAAAATCTAACCACGTCGAGTTCATTTATCGAGACTTATTTAAATTATATAATAATAATATAAATATACATGTTTTGATGATATTATTTTAAAATACTTGAGAATTGGGAGCCAAAGTATTTCCTTTACCTCATCAGCCCTTGATATCATTTCATCGACTTGATTACTGAATCTTCGAGCAACCGTTGCTTCGGTTTCACTCTCTTCGCGCGCACCGCCACCGCCAAGATCAGCGCTCGCCGCCTCCAGCGCCGTCTCCCGCGGCGGCGGCGGCGGAGGGGAAACACTTTCTGCTGGCTCTTCTGCGGCCAATGGGGTCTCCATTGTGAGTTACAAGCTTTCTAGGGTTTCAGAGATTTTGTTAAGGGTTTAGAATTGGGGGAGTTGTGGCAGTATTTGGGTTTTGGGTTTTCGGTTTTGGGTTTTTTCGATATTAGTCCCTTACCTTTTCATATTGTGAAATTAGTTCCTCAAATCTTTGAGATTGGAGTTAGCTCACTCAAATTTTAAGGTACTATGAAATTAGTCACTCAAATCATTGAAATTGTATTAGGTTTCCAATCACTAAGTTATTTCCAAATTAGATCCTTCAATCAAGAGCATAGGTGAAAATTAGAGGGATTACCAAGTAAAATCTGTTGTTATGGAACTATACGATTAGATCCCAAATTCTTATAATTTATTTCAGATTAATCTCTCCAATTATTCTATTTGCTCTAGATAGGAGGGAGATAGGAAATAACTTAAGAAGTAGGTGATCTAATAGCAATTTTAATTATTTAGAAATTAGAATAACTTAAATAATGAAAGATTTTACCTTGGGATGGTGATTGGGTTTTTCGATTCTTATCCGAAATGTTATCGGGTTTGGAATTGAATGCAAATATGTCACCCGAATATCCAGATGTCCGATATATTTGGATTTTGGAAATTTCTGAGAAGTATTCGACCCCTTTAGGTGCATATAATATAATTAGTACCATGTGAAGGGTCTCTAGAAAAATAATAAAAATAATGTAAATATTTGAATGTTCTAGTTCAGAAGTGATTTGAAAAGAGGGGTTAATTATCAGTACTCGTGTAACAAATAAGTCATGACACTTTCGTGTTAGGCCTGTTTGGTTATTTCATAAAAAAACCAAAAAATACAAATGAAAATCAAGCAATCTTAAAAAATTACAATTTCACACATTTCCATCCCTAAAACTCACCCACAACATCTAATAAAAAATTATTTTTATCCAACAACTCATTCACCACATCTAATAAAAAATTATTTTTATCCAACAACTCATCCATCACATTCATCACATCTAATACAATATTATTTTCACCCACAACATCACTCAACTCATCTCATCTCATATTTAAAAAGCACTCACATCATCCAATAAGATTGTGACAACTCATCTCATCTCATTAACATTTCATTTCTTTGTTTTCCTCCCAAAAAACGAGGAAAACAATTTCCTTAAGTGTGAGTCACATCATCCAATAATATAACGACAACTCATCTCATCTTATCTATTTTCTTATTTTTAAGAAATAACCAAACAAAAGAAAACAACCTATTACAAGAAATAGATTTCTTATAATTCATTTCCTTATTTTTTCCGCTAACCAAACAAGATCAAAACAAGTTTTCTTAAAAAATCACTCACATCATCCTATAATAAGGTGACAACTCATCTCATCTCATCTCTATTTCTTTGATTTTCTTTTTTTTTTAGCCAACCAAACAATCTCAAAACCTATTTTTCTTAGAAATAGGTTTCATTTTCTTTGATTTCCCTCTTTTTCTAGGCAAACAAACAGCCCAACATCACACAAAGCATCCATACTTTACAACAATAAAACAAATGATATTTAATATTTTGCTTAAAAAATATAGATATGGTTTACGACAAAGTTCATTCATGATTTTTATTTATGGTGCTTCTCCATATAAAATATGAAGAGCAAAATTATCAACACAATAAAAAAAGAAAGTTTCTGGATATATTTTTTTTATATCAATGAGATGATTTTCTTGAAATGCTGGAGGAAACTAAAAAAACAAGGTTTCTTAATGACCATGTTGTTGGAAATTTATCAAATAAATAAATATTATAGCATGAATTTAAACCCGGAAATTAAATAAATAATACATCAAAGATAAATAATATAAATTAGAGAAACAGGCCTGACGGGAGCAGTCGTGTAAACACTGTCCTAGAAGATTGAGGACCCGTCTATCGCCCTGGCGCAGATGATCCCTTCTCCCCTAGCGGTAAAAACCCCCGGAAACGGCCCGGCCTCTGCACTCGGGCGAGAGTGCAGAGCTTCAGCTCAGATGAAGAAGTTGCCCATAAAGTAAAACTAAAGTATAGATGAAAATGATATGTAGAGGAGAAAAGAAAACAAGATAAGTTTTCCACATTTTTCTTCATTTTTCTTGAGCTCAACATATGTTGTTTATATAGGGGTTGAAAAGAGCCGTTACAAAATCCCTCAATAAATTTCGTAACGTTCGTCATAATGTATAGTCATAATGCCCATTTTAATTGCAAATTAAAACACATTAAAACATATTTTAATTGCATATTTTAATTACAAAAATTTATTAGAATTCATTAAGGCAAAATTGCCTTTTCTTTAAAAATATCCAACACATGTTCATTCTTAGATCCACTACTTAATTACAAATCAAATTTGAAGAGTTCAGTCACTTTGTATTGGTAGTGGCATGCTTATAATTATTATGAATATAGATATTTTCACATAAACATCCATGAAGTTCTTTTTCAGTAAACTAACAATCAAAATAGCCTCAATTGAAAGCTTATGATTCATGATATACTCTACTTGAGGCACCTTTTAAACATGTTTGATAACAAATATTTCTCTTCTGAAAAGGATTTTTATCCGGGCTCGAAACTCAAGCAACCAACCAACAATTTAGATCCTTATTAGTCCTCTTGCAATAAGAAATGAAGTAGCTGTCATTTTGATAAAATAGAGAATAAAGAATAACTGTTTTATTGTGAATAAAGAATAACTATTTTATTATTTATGTAACTAATTAATTTATTCAATACCTTCTAGTCTGATAAAACTCAATCACAATCGTTTGATATAAGTTATTAGTGTGAACACCTTGCAAAACACGATTTTTTCCCCCGCTTTAGTAATCCCAGTTTTTAACTACTACAGTAGTTTTTGAATTTTTTTAAATTGTTACAGTATCTCGTTGCTGCTACAGTATCCCGCTGATGCTACAGTAGTATTTTTTTCAAAGGCCCAAAGTGTCCAGCTTCCTGTTTGTTGCAGTAACAATGCTATTGTTGCATTTACTGTAGGAAAAATAGTGAATCTTGGGTTCTCCTATTTGTGTAGAGGAGTAGATTCAAGATAACCCTCAATTTGATATTTTGATATAAATTGTTCTTCATGACTTAAATCTTAGCTTTAGATTTGAAATTTAAAACATTTATTTTTGTATTGATAAATTATTTATGCACCAAAATATAAGACCAAATTATGAGAACAAACTCAATAGGTGATTTACAAATTATTGATCTAGTTAATTTTGTGCGAACCTTTCTCTTGCATTTAGAATGTACTAACTCCAATAGCATTGACAAGTTAGGAACAGTAAATCAATTGTTTTCACTCAGAAGTAAAATACATCTGGACTAGAAAAGCATGCAAATCAAAATATATCTCCACGAATACAAAACTATTACAACACTCATCATACCATAAGCACCAAAATTTTCAGCATGAGAATCAAGTCAAATAGGAAAAACTTCGAGACCACAAAAGTAGAAACCAAATCACAGTAACATTATCCAGTATCCAATCCTGATTAAAAAATGATTCTACGGAAATTGTTCTCATCAAACATTTATGCATGCAAATAGTAAAGTGTCCACATTTCCCTTTGCTCTGATAAATCATTTATGCATGCAAATATTGAAGTGCCATATTTCTCTCTGACAGATTTAACATTTATGCTAGCGCAACGGTGGCTTATAAGAAAAGAGAGAACAAAGACTCCAAAGTTACTTCTTCAGTCTAGTGCTATCCAAGGCCAGGTCTTGAAGGTTCAGCAGCAGCTCATCCGAGTTCAAGAAAACCTTGTTGGCTGAGTTGGAAATTGTGTGAGCAACTTCTCGAGCAGCCTCAATCTGTCTTAAAGCGAGAAAAGCTGGATTGTTCGCAATTGCTTGACCTATCAGCTGTGCACTCTTAGCTTCTCCCTGTGAAAGAAAAGGATCAACAAAGGATGTTATTACCATAGGAAAAAATGGGTCTGATATCAAGAATCTTACCATAACCAGAATCCCCAACCAAAATTGTGTTTGTATTAACGAAAAATTTGCAGAGGAAAGTGGATGGGATTTGGTATTACATATAGCAAATTCCTGAATCATACTACAGGACGAAGGAAACATGGGCCCACATCAAATTTTCCATTCAACCAAAACAAAAACAAGGAATTTGAAAATCTTGGGATTTTGAAGAATTTTGAATGTTAAGAAATTCAAAACCCACATTTGGAGCCAAAAGGCTCTTAAACATATTACCAAGGTGAAAATATTAGTCAATATTATGAAATATAGCCTAATAATTATGGACTATATACCCTAATGATTATGGAAAAGATAATATTTCATGAGTATGATACATTTCCATGATACAGATTCATGGGTCATAGACAAGTGCTAGAAGAAATCCAGACTAGTGACATATGCAAATATTATTTAACTTATGCTCACCTGAGCTCGGATAACAGCACTTCTCTTGTCTTGCTCAGCCTTCTCCACAATAAACTTGGCCCTCTCAGCTTCTTGAGCTGCCACTTGTTTAGCTTCAATTGCATGAGTGAATTCCTTCCCAAAGCTCAAGGTAGTAATGGAGACATCATCGAGTGCAATGTTGAAGTTATTAGCCCTCTCAGTCAAAATTTTCCGAATTTCTCTACTCACAGCCTACATAATCACAAAAGATTCTTAAATAATGTGAATAATTTTACTGAATGCTTCAGACCGACTTTTAGTTAAGCGTACCTCTCTTTGTGTGATCAGCTGACTAGCATTGTATTGGGCAACAACTGCTTTCAAAGTTTCATGGATAATTGATGGAAGAACTCGCTCGTTGAAGTTCTCCCCGAGAGTTCGGTAAATCGTAGGTAATTGGTCAGGCAAAGGGCGAGTGAGAACTCGAAGCCCAATTTTTACCTACACGTGTAGAAGCAGTCTCAATGTTCATATACAAAATGGTGGCAATGAATAAGGAACACTGCTGCGGTAATCTTAAAATGGCAATAGGCACAAGCAAAAAATGCAAACCATTTTGCAACAATGACTTGTGGAGCAAACACTCTTACATAATATAAGAAACATGAAAAGCTACATGTGGACGCAAAATAAGGTCCGTCAAATATCAATGACCTTTCAACGATGAATTATGGAGTAGACACACTTACATAGGGGGTGGGCAAAAACCGAAAAGACTGGTTCAACCGAAAAAACCGCCCGAAAAAGCGGATCGGTTAACCGGACCGAATTAAATGGATGAGAAGAAGTCTCTAAACCGCCCGAACCGAATTAAACCGGTCTGGATCCGGTTTGGACCCCTAAACCGCCCAAAAAAAAACCGACCCGATTTCTACTATAAATACTTAAAATCCCTAACCGGCTAACCCTACCTCAGACTGAGAGACTCGACTCCCACAACACAGCCGCCTCTCCCCTCTCACAACACCGCCTCTCCCCTCTCGCCTCTCACAACGCCGCATCTCCCCTCTCGCCTCTCAGGCTCTCACAACACCGCCTCTCCCCTCTCACGTCTCACAACACCGCCTCTCTCCTCTCACCTCTCAGGCTCTCATAACATCCAAATTTTGCTGCCTAAAATTGCAAGAAGTCGAAGTCGAAGTCGAAGCATCCGTGATCCCAGATAGGCAGATACTCGAAGGTAATTCTTCTCCTCTTCTCTCTCCTTAAAGATTCTTGTAGACCACAAAAAGAATCATTTTTTTTGCAAATTAACCACAGAAATTGGGGTTTTTTACAAGAAGAAAATTGAATCCTTCCTGAATCAATTTCCACCGTGAGTACACTGAGAGAAGAATCGACAGCGCAAAACCCTAATTGGGATCGAGAGAGAGAGAGGGAGGGAGAGAGACGAGAGGATTTAGCGAGAGTGGGACAAGAAAGTGAGCTTAGGAGTATTAGCGACAGTACGAAGCAGCGAGCGATAGAGGAAGATGAGATCACGTGGTCGCCATCGATTAGTTTTGCTGTAGAGAGCAGTTGAGCTCTGTTTACTAGTTTTAGCGGATGGTTTGTTTGCCATAACCACCCTTTAAAAGGATAAATTGCAGGTTCCAGATACGATTTCTTTTCTTTTCTTTTGGCTTTTTTTCCATATAACTTTTTTCTAATACCATTTGCATATAAGGACCAGGTCGAGGAAATGAGAGGGTGGTTGGGATTAATGAATTTGGTGTGAAGCTGCCACTGCCGCTGCTTTGATTTTTGTCTTTGGTTTTTAGAGGGAGGAGGGGGGCGGTGGTTTTTGGACTGAAGTTTCGATTTGGTTTATTTGGATTTTGCTCCCGCAAAGTTTGCATTTTCTAGGTTTTTTTCTTCCTATAAAGGGCTGTTTGTTAACTTTGTTTGCTTAAAGAAAGAGGGAAAACAAAGATGTATATAAGATTTCTTTCCTCCAACTCCATTTTTCTTCTTAAATTCTCAAATCATCACTGAAACTCCCCCTGTAATCCTATAATGTAATCCATGTTTGATTTGTTTTTCAGGTGATGGATTCGGGTCAAACCAATCCGTCCTCAAGCCATGGAACTGGAACAGGATCTGGGACGACTCCTACACATGCTGCCATGATTCAACACATCACTGAAACTCCCCCTGATGCTGCTGCGTCAGTCTCGACTGCAACTCTGGGCCAATCTTCCTCTGTTCAATCGAAGAGGAAGAACGGAAGCATTGCTTGGGATCATTTCACATTGATGAAGAATCCCGATGGCACAACTTTGGCCAAGCCGAGAGCAAAGTGCAATTGGTGTCCGCAAACCTATAGTTGTGATTCGAGATTGAACGGAACCAGCAACATGAGGAGCCACCTGCTTTACAATTGCCCGAAGTGTCCACTTAAGGTCCCCAAGAAACAGAAGCAGCTGGTAAATTCTATTCTCTCACTATCTGCATTTTCAAATTCAGTTTGTACTATTGAGTAGTTGAGTTATTGATTCAAGATTTCTTCTTCATTTCAAGGCACAAGAGTCATTCGACAAGGGGGGGTAGGTTAGTTGCTTGGTCTTATGATGAGGAGGTATGTAGGTTAGCTCTTGCTAGGATGATAGTTAGGGATGAACTGCCTTTTAGTTTTGTTGACGGACCTGGGTTTAGGGATTTTTTAAGTCATGTTCAACCACAGTTTAAGAAGTTTTCACGTAGAACTGTTGCTAGAGATATTTAGGAGTTGTATGAGTCGGAGAGGATTACAATCACAAATATCTTAGCCACTTATGGACAGAGAGTTTCACTGACCACTGATACTTGGACTTCGATCCAAAATATCAATTACATGGTGCTCACAGCTCACTTTATTGATGATGATTGGATTTTACACAAAAGAATCTTGAATTTTTGTGTGATACCAAACCATATGGGGAAGACTATTGGGCAGCTAGTTGAAACTTATCTTATTAAGTGGGGAATAGAGAAAATTTTCTGCATTGTTGTTGATAATGCTTCTCCTAATCAAGTGGCTTTAGATTACATGAAAGAGAAGATAGGGAATTGGAATGAACTAGTCCTAAAAGGGGAGTTTCTGCATATGAGGTGTTGCTGTCACATTCTTAACTTAGTGGTTAAGGATGGAATGGCAGAGTTGGACTCCTCAATTGAGTCCATTAGAAATTGTGTGAAGTACAGTAGATCAAGTCCTTCTAGGTTGGAGAAGTTTAGAAAGTGTGCAACTCAAGAAAAAGTGGAGCACAAAGGTGGGATAGTGCCTTTGGATGTTTGCACTAGGTGGAACTCTACATACTTAATGCTAGACATAGCCATTAAGTACCGGAAGGCATTTCTTAGGTTGGAGGATGAGGATCCACAATTTATTGCATATTTCAATGATAGAGCTGGACCTCCAATTGCAGAGGATTGGAACAAATCTGAAAGGTTGGTGAGGTTTTTGAAGATTTCCTATGAGACAACCCTTGATTTCAGTGGGACACAAGTTGTGACTTCGAATCAGCCAATCCAATGGATGTGTACACTGATTGGAGAGATGAACAAGTGCATCGATGGTAAACTATTAAACTTCATCTCAAATTTACTTTTATGATTTTATCTTCTTTTTTTTATGTCTTTAACAATTTAACAATTTTAACTAAATGCCTCTTATGCGTATTTTTGCAAGGTAATGATGTATTGCTTGCCAAAATTGCCAAATCAATGAAGGAGAAATTCGATAAATATTGGGGGGAGGTTGAAAACATCAACAAAATTCTTCTCATTGCAGTTGTTCTAGATCCAAGGTATTGCACTGTTGTTTACTGATAAATTGAATCACAATCATTTATGATGTTATTTTTGTGGTTAATAGAATGATTGCAGGTAGCTCCTTATCATTTGTAGAGCTTATCAAGTTTAATGTTTATCAAGTATCAGCTTATTACAAGTTTCGAAACTTCAGTCGGAATGAAAGAAATCACAATTTACAAGTATATTTCCTTTACCTGAATAGAAAATGAAAATATCCAGGCTAGAGTTATGATGTCACTACCAGGGCTCTCTCACCTACCTCTTTCATGCAGCCAACCTATTTTCTTATACAAATTAAGAACCAGTTTCTAGAAGTGAAAGTTGTGGGCAATCCATCTTGTCAATATCAAAAGGAAAGCACAGTTTAGAGTAAGCAGAGGAAAGACGACAAGGATGAAAGGGAGGTATCTCTTGGTAAACTCTTTTGTATTCATCAAACTGAGTACAATTTTCATATTTCTTAAGAGTTCCTGAGACTTGAAAAGCTATCAAAGGACTAGTAAAGGGCCAGATGTTGCTATTTGATTTTGACCCGAGAGAGGCCCATCACCAAACTCTAAAAAGATGTAATTGATTATTATCTTCAAAAAGATGTTCCATATTGATTAAGTGGCTTAGTACAGTTTTGATTGCTTCTTTTCTAGTACAATTTGTTTACTACTTTTCTTATTGCATCTATTGGTAGTGTTATTCTGTTTACATATTTTAATTATGTTTTGTTTTTAGGTACAAGTTTTTGTATTTGGATTTCTTTTTCCCCAAATTGAAGATAGACAAGAAGTTGGCGGAGGTGTTGGTGATTAATGTGAAGAGCACATTGCAGGAGCTCTTCAATGAGTATGCAGCTAATGATCCTGATGCTGCCCTTGCTTCTTATAATTCAACTCAGCCAATGTCAGCCTCAAGTGGAATAGTTGATGAGGAGGACAGCCATTCTGCAACTGTGAATGAGTTTGTAAAGCTTCGGCAGGAGAAAGATGTGGTGGAGATAAAGACTGAGGTTGACAAGTATATGGTGGAGGCATCTGAGGACCCTAGAAACCCTAACTTTCAACTGTTAGGTTGGTGGAAAGAGAATTCAGCTAGGTTCCCAATTTTGTCTCAAATTGCAAGAGATATTTTTGCAGTGCCTGCCTCAACAGTAGCATCTGAAAGTGCTTTTAGCCTTGGATCAAGGATTCTGGATCCATTTTGTGCAAGTCTGACCCCAAAAATGGTTGAGGCTTTGGTATGTACTAGTGACTGGTTGAGAGACACTAGCAAGCCAATGTTTAAGCCAGTGTTTATTGAGCCTATCAAGACTGAAATGGAGCAGTATTCTGAGTTGGAAAAGCTCACATCAGGTAGCTATTTTGTTTTGCTTTTGAATTTATATATCTCTGTTGTTTTGTAAGTATGGTTTTTAAAGGTAATTTCTCTTGTTTTTGTAGAATCTGTTGTCACAGATGCTTCAGCCTCATCATTACAGACCATGTAGAATTTGCCAAAGTGGGGATTTGCTGTTGCTTGTTTAATGTTTATTTTAATTTCAATGTACTAAACTTAAGAACTTAAGTAGGTGTTCCTTTAATTATTTCTGGATTATTTGCATGGTTTGTAACTAAGTAACTCTTTAATGAGTTTATTATTGTGGTATGATATGTACTTGTTGATATGGTTTGTGCTCATTTTACTGATTTTAGTTTTGATTTGATGAATATAACTGAAACTTGCCCAGATTTTTGTGAAATGAAGTTAATTCGGTTCAAAACCGAAACCGAACCGAACCGAATTTCGGTTGGGCCGAATATTCGGATGAAGGGAAAAAAATCTGGATCTGGATAAGAGTTTTGAGAATCCGAAAAATTCGGATTGGATGCGGATTGGGCTTAAAACCGAACCGAACCGAATATGCCCAGCCCTACGGCTTACATAATATAAGAAACATGAAAACCTACACGTGGATGCAAAACAAGGTCCGTCAAACATCAATGACCTTTGAATGTATGATATACCAAAAAAACTCAATAAAAGCGTAAAGTGATATGCCGTATTTTTCATGTGTCATCGGCATTCCAAAGAGTTTCAAACTTTCAACCAAATGATGAGAACAATGTAGTAGTTCATATAAGTGTAGATGACAATAAAAAGCAGATTAAGACTACGAAAAATAGCTATATTTATCATTAGTGTTTGCTCTAGAATAAAAATCAATAAAGAAAAACCATCAGGATATGCAAATATAATGTCGTAAAGAAACTAAGGGTAGGAATTATTTCTTGACGGGCCTGCATTGCATATCTAGGGAAGTCAAAAGTGTTAAAATACTACCCTGTACAACTGAGTACATAGGTCCTATTAAGACCTTTTGCTCCCAACTTCACATCATGTTGCTACCGTCATTAGCAATAGCATCAATAGGAGTCAATATCATATGCAAATGAGACAGAAGCAAAAAAAGCAAAATTACTCCTCACTTTTCTACTTTCCTTATCCTCCATCCCTATAAGGATAATGAAGTATGCAGTATGGTTAATGATTTTCCACAAAAACGAAAATAGAAGGTGTTGAAAGAAAAAGATTATAACCATGATATCAAAACTGAAGGCACTGTTGGATTCTAGAAACTGGGGGGGGGGGGGGGCCACCACCATTTAGGTCCATAAAACTAAGTATCGACTCAAAGAAGGACACTTTTCTTTCCACCATAAGCATTCTTCACGGGGCTTGGACCTCTCTTTGACCCGCTTTTGAGCAAATTTATGAAATAGATAAAGCCTGGTCTTGTACTTTAGAAGAACGTTACGTCAATTCAAAACCCACTTTGGATTTCACTTAAGCAGATTCATTTATTTCTTCCTTCTCCAACACCTCTCCCTCATCACTATGATGCATTGATTGGCAAAGGCCTTGAAAGTCTTCAAAAGGTTTTTTTCCATAAATGAATATATCTTTTTTCTTAATCTTCACCGTGCCCTATTTTAAATCAAAATTTTTTAAATACTAGTATTATTTATTAACTTTTCTATTGATATTTCTCTCTGAAAGGAAAGAAATGAGGCCTGATACAATGCTAATAGGAAAGACATTCCACAATTTAGGGGACATAATGTTGTGTTGTTTGCTCACTTAACACCCTACTAAATTCTAAAATAAAAAAATTAATACATAGAGCAGAAGTAGATAATTGCGATAAATTGCATATAAAAATAGTAATGCTCCACATTTATTCCATTATTTACAATTGCAAGAAATTTGAACAGTAGGGCATAGATAATATGGTTGTCGTGTAATGTAGGTTTCTTCAATAGTTCTACTATTAATCTGACAGT
>BQKN01064082.1:151445-167905 GCA_022839385.1 Asparagus kiusianus
TCGTGTAATGTAGGTTTCTTCAATAGTTCTACTATTAATCTGACAGTTCATCCCTCCTGCATATTAGTAATGGACAAGAAAAGGTATAAAGGTTGAGACAACTGAAAGTTATATAAAAGCTACCATTTGCAGGTCACGGCTTCCTGATGTACTCTCCACAAGATGGGGTCGTGCACGAACGTCATAGATAATAGGCCTCTCAAACCAAGGGATTATAAAATGGGTTCCTTCTGGATAAACCTGCAAAAGGATTTGCATTGTTTCCTTTAGAAAAAGATACAAAAATGATGTGTTTGTCTATTACATATAGATGGATCAAATATTCAAACTAGTTCATAGAAGTTACTAGAAAATGTGAGAGAAAAGCAATCTAAACTATATTTCCAGAAGCCATTCATTAACGTTCTATTTATCTTCATGTTACTCATGCCACAGTGCAAGTTACAGTAAAAATACATGAAAAAAGACAATGAATATGTATGAGGAATGGAGAAAACAATATCCAAAATAAATCGGAGACTTTTGACCTGTTTCAATCAAGGTATATATGATTTGGATTCAGTAACAAAGATTTTTTTGGATCTAATTTCAGCATTCTACTGAAAATTAATGCAACATGTATTATAGGCATCCAAAATACTAAATCGCTGCCCAAATAGATATTTTCCGATGAAAAAAGTACCCTCTGAAGCAAGAAGAATACTACGCATTCAACAGCAATAACAGTACCATCTATAGACCAAATAATAGAAATAAATCCTTGATACGCATGATAGACCCAGAAATCTCTTTATGGCTTTAAAGGTGCACTTTACTCCCTCTCTTTAAACTTCTACAAAATTAGGTTAGATGTAAAAGCTAATATCGCATAATATGACAATTATATGCACTCCCATATAAACTTATATATGATCTTTATCAATGTTATCGATAGCGGATAGCATCGCGTAACGGTGAGGTATCGCTAAGGCTATTTAGGACTATTACGAAAAATAGCGGTAAAAAGCGCAAAGTCAAATAGCGGTCTAATTTAGATATATATAAATACTAAAAAAAGATTAAAGAAAAATCTAAAAAAATTAAAAGTACATATTTGATGATTTAAAGAGATCCTAAACATGAAGAAGACATGTAACCATCACGTAATATCGAAGACGACTGGAGGAGTCAAAGAGTCGTCGTATTCGAGAAGCAGAGCTGAACGGTAAGAGGACTGTCCTAAGAGCTCACGGTGAAGGAGGTGAGAGAAAGTACTGAGGTAGGTGCAAGACGCTATGAGAGGTGGCGGGAGTATGCCGAAATCACAGGAGACGGTGGAATACAATGGTCAAGATCGGGTTTAATTTTAAAAAAATAAACCTCAAACCGCTTTTAAATAGCAGTCAAAAAGCGGATTTCGCATGCAATCGCCCACTATTTGCCATTATGGTACACTATTGGTCTCTTTTGCGAACGAAAAACGCATATTCTGCAATATGTCACCACTATTGGGCGATAGCATAGCGAGAAGGGACCGCTAACGCTGCTAGCATCGCTATTGCGGGGCTATTTACAGCTATTTATAACAGTAATTATTATATTGAAAACCGACGATCGCCCCCAAAATTTTATCATTTGACTAAAAGTAGAAGATGTAAGAGGATGAAGTGTCAATTGTACCAATAACCAAATTTCGTTTTTTCATTTACCAATAACCAAATGAAGAATAATCAAAAGAATAAATCAAAGTTTTAAAAAATACCTTGTCCTTAATCCCCTCGAGTCGATTGAAAACAATGGCTCGATGACCACCATCGACATTATAAAGACTGTTGACAGCAGCGTAAACGGCGCCTCCTCCGATCAAAGCGACCTTGATCAGATTCCCCGCCGCAGCTCCAGCGCCGCCGGGGACCTTCGGAGCCTTCACGTTCTTGAAGTTCATCCCTTTTCCTCCGAAACCCTAGAAAATTGAAACCCCTAGAGAGTTTAGGGGGAGAGCAGTGCTCTTGGTTTGGGCGGCGCCGAGATGAACGAGGGTTTAGGGTTTTTGGGAGAATTGGGGAGGAAGAAAAGGGATTTTTCGACGGCTGGATTTGCGCGAGATTTGTCGATCCAACGGTTTAGAAACAGGGACTCACGTGCGCGGGGGTTTGGATTTCATTAGGAGCGGGGAAGTTGAGGGATTAGACCGGCATTAGCGAGTGGTTTTTTTCTAGATCAGTCCTCAATGAATGTCTGCATTAACTAATGGATCCGGTCATTTATTTATTTTCTAATTTGGGTTTTATTAAATGGTCTATTTATTTATTTATTTGCAGACCCGTCGAGTAGGAATCTTATCAAAACTAGCCTAGAAGTATGAGTAGAGTGTCTTACACTCCAAACTGACATCCTAACGATCTGTAAGTGATATAAATAATCTCATGATATGGTGTGCAAGAGAACCGTGCAGAAATCAGCACCGAAGAAATGTTCAAACTAAACAACTAGTCTATTTATAATCTGATTTGACTTTTTTTCTAAATTATAAGTCAATTTAATTTCATATTTGTAAGGGGTGTTCCTAAAAGCAGATCCTATTAGAAAATGGTCTTTTA
Organism: Asparagus kiusianus; assembly: GCA_022839385.1. Lineage (NCBI taxonomy): Eukaryota > Viridiplantae > Streptophyta > Magnoliopsida > Asparagales > Asparagaceae > Asparagus > Asparagus kiusianus. The sequence goes on from BQKN01064082.1 coordinate 154,025, forward strand.
AATAGAATGATAAATTTGTTCTAGAAAACATTAATATTGTTGAAATCTAGAAGATTAAAGGAATGTGGACATTACTTGAATATGGACAATTAATAGTGTGACTCTTCATTAGCCCATGCCCTTTAGTCTTCTTATTATCCATCTATATAATGTATGTCATGGACTACAAAATGTAATAGAGAAATGAGGATAAAATAAAATTACAATTGCTCTACTTCTCTTGTCTCTTATCTATCTTTTGTTTCATTTCTTTAGTATATCACAACACGTTATCAGCACGAGTCTCTAACCATATTAGGATCATTGAATCCATCAGAAAATATATGAAATAGAAGTGTCACGGACATAAGCATGTCGAGATGGTACCTGGTTCGGTTTGGATACTTGTATCCTTCTTCTTCTTGTCTTATGTGATTGATAGGAGGAGTTGCGTGAAGCTGCATGCCGGAGTTCGTTAAATTCAGAACACGCAGATACAAATTCTATCATCAGCGCCCAGTACAGAAGTGCGTACCGTTTCCAACCTCTTCGCAATTGGATAAATGGTATATTTTTTTATCTCTTGTTATGCCTGTTATCAGTTAGGTCATGTTAATTTTCCTTAACTTTCTTGAGTTCAAACTTGTCCGCTTGAGAAAGACCAATTGTAGGAATCATATTCTTTGGTTCACTTGTGTTAACATGAATCTTCACAGATATCCTTTTCAAGCATCTTCAATTAGATTAAGAGGGAACAAATTAAGACCTGGAATATTATTTCTAAAAGTTGTTTACGCTAGTCTCTAATATACTTCACAATCACCCTTTTCCATATTAGAACATTTTCTGAAATATCATATTGACATTCCTCATATAATTCACGTGTTAGTACAAATTAGGAAGAATTTGCTCTCCCTTCTGACCGACATGTAAAAATCTCTATTGTGGGTTTCAGATTGCTTCCTTCTGATAGGATATGTGAAGTTGGGTAACCATTAATCAAGGACCCAATTGACAGAAAGTTGCAACTGCACTTTAACCTTTTTGTTTTTCCAGTTTATGTTGATTACAGATGTGACCTAACACTCATTTATGTGGAGATCATAGTTTCAATTAAAGGCCTATTTGCAACTTCAAATTCAACCACAATTATTAGGTGCTGTGAAGAAAATAGCTGCAGTTGTTCTTTACTTGCATGCTATTAAAAAACCCGAATGAGTTGATTTGGATCTGGTATAAGATCATATAACCAAGCACGTGCATATTCTAAACAATTTCTTCATATTCTCATTAAAATCATGATTTATTCTGTTATATATGGAATTGTTCATTCTTGTCATTCATGTTATATTTTAGACATGATTGTATTACACTTGCTTACATACCAGCTATCTAGTCTAGAGTATGAAAAGATAGAGCATCAATCATGAAAAATTGTCATAATATATCAATTTGATGCTTTTACTTTAAATATTCTATTTGCTTGTTTGAAGTAAAATCTAAGCCTCATGAAAACTTAAAATTAAGTTGTGGGTTTTTAAAGCTCATGTTGGCATCCATAAGTGATCCATTTTTTATTGATAATTGCACTGATTCTCTTTCTCCACTGAAATTATACAATATTAGTTTATATCCAAAATTATCTAGGTGGTACCTTATGAGCTACCCGGTGCATTATAATAAATCACAAGGTGGTGTTTTTGAATCTGGCAACCTTGGGTTTAGAAGAAAGGATAGCACAAACTGGTTATGCATTTGTTTAATTTCTACTTCCTTGAGTTTGTAATGGTCATTGATCATCCAAGCATTAAAAATTTTGTGTGAATTTTAATTAATATCAGACTAGTTTACCAGAAGCAAACATTTAAAAGATAACCTTTATGAAGATTTTTAGAAAAAAGGAGCTTGATGATTTTGATGATTATGTGTGATCTTTTCTAATTACTCATGCACTAATCCTTCGTCCCCATGATTAGTGCACTGTGATATATGATAGTAATTATTACTTGTCTTTGGTCTCAAACGTTCATTTTTACTGTGATATATGATTAGTGCATTGTGATTTTTGCACGATTATATCTCTTGATTCTTTAAGTATTTTTGCGCAGAAGGCAAACACTTTAAATTTTCATTCTATTAATTAAGACGTGAAAAATTAATGCCTCACTGAAAAAGTATTCACTTTTTCTGGGCAATCCCTGAAGGATCGCTTTGATCTATGAAAGTCTATAATCTTCCCTCAAAGACAACTGGCAGACTGAATCAGAACTTTTAGGATTTTAAATACATGACTAAATATGATTCAGCTTTGTACCATATTATCTAGCTACTGAAACTCTGTAAGCAGAACATTACAGATAATGACAAAATTGATCGAAAAGTTCTTTTCCCCGTTCCACACAAATAATATTGTACTCCAGCAGTAGTACATGACCAAAAATTGCACGTAGCATTCTGAATTAATATCTACATTAGTAGTCGCAGAAAAGCACAACCAATTGTTGATTAGAAATCACAATATCAGAATAGTTGGCTTACGAGTTGTGCTTGTAGCACATGCTACAATTCAGAAGATTACTTATACGCGTGGACAAGGGGGGCTATGAACATAGTAGGAGATCGTATCCTATAGCCATTTTTAGATTTTAAATCCTCGATTGAATACAATTCAACATGTAACTTTGTACTCTTGCAGTAGTACAAGACTAAAAATGAACTAATCCTTGCATTAGTAGTTGTTAAAAACACAACCAGCTGTTGTGAAAAACCGTAATGCAAGTTTAATTGGTTCACACGTGGTGCCTGAAGCACATGTCATAATTCAAACTAATACTCATAAGCTTAGACGAGGGGAGTTAGTGGACATTTTAAGTGGATCTTATGGAGGTGGTCAAGGTAAACTATTTGGTTTTTCTATATTTGGATTATATGCATTTGTCAGACAATTTTAATTTATCTTGAGTGTGCTTTAAACTTTTATGAATCTATGTAGTTTTTATTCATATGTGTATACTTTAGAATTTGTCTGGCCTAAAATACACCATGTTGCGATTAGTTTGAGATTTAATGATCCAAATTCTTTTAAATTCTGGCATGAGCGATTGGGTCATCTTGGGCAAAATATGATTTGTCGGATTTCCTTATATTAAATGGGGCATTCAAAACAAATCCGACCAACTGCATATCATAATTTCCCCCTTTATCTATTACGTGGTAAAGAAGCGAAACATTTCTCATCTGCGTATTTTTTATTTGCAGTCCATGTTTCTATATCACCACCCTAGCGTACCTCTATGGGGCCTCAGCGAAGGTAAGGTACATATATTATTCATGAAACTCCGTCAATAATTTAGTACCTATGGCTCATATCAGGGGATCAATTTACAATTTGGTACGCTGACTGTATTTTTTTTAATGAAGATAAATTCTCGACATTAGGGGGAGATTAGCGCCCAAAATATGAAAGAATGTCGAGAAATTTCATAAAATGAAAAGAATCTTCATTTTTAGATCCACGTACTAGTAAGCTGAACTAGAAGTTCAGTATAAAATTATCTGCCAAAAATAGGAGTGACTAAGCCCCATATTCATCTTGAGTATATCAACTGATGATTTGGTACGCCAGAAGCATACTGCGCCAGAAGCATATGAAACATGTTAGTGTAAAAGATAAAAGTCTGCGGTACACTAAATCTATTATAGAAAGATAGTCACTCTCATCCCATAACCTCCGGAAGAGGCTTGTCCTGAAGACGAAATCTCCAGTAAATTGCGCGTGCACTTGATAATCATAATATTAGAGATGCGGAACGTCCAAATCCAAACGTTAAGGGAAATGTCGAGGATTTGGTTAAAATAAAATAAGCTTTGAAGTGGCCACGAATTTGTGAAAAATGAGAAATATATAATAGAAATATAAAAGTTGTCGACAACATAGTTGCCTCTACAGTTGCTCTTACTATCTCTGAAAATAATCTGGATCCAGAACCTAAGTCGGTAGCAGAGTGCTTGAAGCACTCGGACTAGGTGAGATGGAAAGTGGCAATTGAGGCTGAGCTGAACTCGCTATAGTATTTTGAACCTGTAGTTCATATATCCCTGCAGGATATAAATGGGTCTTCATAAGAAAAATAAGGTGGTGAGATATAAAGCGAGATTCATAGCTCAATGGGTTCACGCAGAGACCCAACATCGATTTAGATGTAAAATATTCTCCTATTAGTGATTGTATTATGTTCCGCAAGTTATTTCCTATGGCAGAAATTATGAATTTATATATGCAGTAAATGGACATTTTAGTCGTGTTTTTAAGGTGTCATTAGACGCTAATGTTTATATGTAAGTCCCTGATGGACTTAAAATTCCCGAATTACGGGAAAAACAAGAATCGCAACATGTATAGCATTAAATTGCAAAGGTCGTTATACGACTTGAAACAGTCAGGTAGAATGTGGTATAACCGACTGAATAAGTTCCTCCTGAAGAGGAGATATGCAAATAATGATGTTTGTCCTTGTGTTTTTATAAAGAAATCCAAAAATAGCTTCTGTGTCATCTTATTCTATATTGATGATATAAATGTTAGTGGAACGCACAAGGAGCTTACAGAAGCTAGCTCATGCCTAAAGACGGAGTTTGAAACGAAATAAAGTTAGGAAAACCAAGTATTGTCTCGACCTGCAGATCGAGCATGTTCCTAAAGAAATATTGATATACCAGTCAACCTACCTGAAGAAGGTCATGGAGAGATTTTAAAATGAATAAATCTCATGAATATAGCACACCAATGGTTGTTAAATCCCTTGAAGTGGATAAAGACCCATACAAACATAAAGAAGATAACGATGATATTTTAGGACCTGAAGTCCCGTATTTAAGCGCGCTATTGAAGCACTTCTTTATCTCGCAAATTGCATTATGCCTGATATTGTATTTGCGTTATACTTGCTAGCAAGAATTAGTGCATCTCCTAGAAGGAGACATTGAAATAACATTAAATATATCCTCTGATATCTTTGAAGTACAAGAGATCTTTGTTTATGCTATAAAATAAATCAAAGTATGACATTGGTGGGCTATATTCTAATATTGGTTATATGACTGATCCCCATATTGCCAAATCTCTAACTGGTTATGTTTTTTTTCTCTGCAGTGGTACTGTTAAGCAGACAATGGTTAATACTTAAAACCACTCAGAGATTGTTCCTTTATATGTCTCCCACGAGAATGTGTATGATTAAAATCACTGATAGAACACATTCGATGATCGTGTGGCATATTAAACAAGGAGATTTCCCCCGATGTCCTTTCTAAGGACAATGTAACTTGTGTTGCATAAATAAGATGTGGAAAAATTCTTTTATCCACTTGCACTCGAAAGTAACAATGAAATAGATAAGTTCGCTTTACGTAGTGACAATCTAGAAGATTGGATCACCAAATCCCTTAATACATCAATTTTTAATTTTATGGTATCGTGCTTGGCCACCACGGTATGCATAGACTTGAATGTTTGTTGTCTTGAGGGGGAGCAAATTACTTTTTAGAATAATCCTGAAGATTAAGCCCTGAAGGCGGTAGCTGTACTCTTTTTCCCTTAGCTAAGTTTTTGTCCCATTGGGTTTTTCTTAGCCAAAGGTTTTAACGAGGCAGCTAATGCAGCACAAGTTTGGATCCCGAAGATCTATAGTTGTACTCTTTTTTCCTTTGCTAAGTTTTTGTCCTACATGGTTTTTCTTAGCGAAAGGTTTTTAACGAGACAACTGATGTAACAGAAATGATGTATGCATGTCATGTACTCTTTTCCTCGACTGGTTTTTTCCCACTGGGTTTTCCAGCGAGGTTTTTAACGAGACATTGACATCACAAAGTAATGTCCAAGGGGGAGTGTTGAAATCTAGAAGATTAAAGGAATGTGGACATTACTTGAATATGGACAATTAATTGTGTGACTCTTCATTAGCCCATGCCCTTTAGTCTTCTTATTATCCATCTATATAATGTATGTCATGGACTACAAAATGTAATAGAGAAATGAGGATAAAATAAAATTACAATTGCTCTACTTCTCTTGTCTCTTGTCTATCTTTTGTTTCATTTCTTTAGTATATCACAACAAATATCAATCTATGTACAAGCAATGGCTAATATAGTTTATTTTATATTATCCATTAAATCTTTAATATTTTTAAATTGGTTGATCAAACCACCGAAATTGCGATTATTCTCAAATTATTGTCTCCACATTTATTGGTGCTCTTGATTATAGACTGTGAGCGACTTTAAATTGATAATATTACAGATTCAAAGGGATTAATATGGAAAAATGTCCATAAGACATCAGGTCGCAAATTCGGGTCGAGTTCTGGTCCCAAAACATTTCAAGTCCGACCCCCTAAAATCCCTTTGCCTTTCGTTCCTCAACAAACCGGCGCTTTTCTCCCGCAAAAATCCCCCCTTTTCGAGAGAGAGAGAGAGAAACGATGGCGAGATCTGCAACCGAAACCCTAACCCTAACCCTAAATCCCGAAGATCCATCTTCATCATCCTCCTCCTCGGGCAATCAGCCCCAACAGCAAACCCTAGTTCTCCGCCTCAAGAGGGCCAAGAAGAAGGTGACGTGGAAGGAGGGGACGGTCGACAACGAGTTCCTCAATCGGAAGAGCTCCAAGAAATGCTGCATCTTTCACAAAGAGAAGTCTTTCGATGAGGACGACAGCGATGATGAGGGCTGCGGCCGCGGATCGGGCCGCAATGAGAATGCGGCGGGGCCCAGCGGATGCTGTTCTCATTGATCGAGTTGGTTGGTATGATCCTCTACCAGATTCTTGAATTTTCTGTGGGATTGGAACGATTTAGGTTGCAAAATGTGGAGTTGTTTTGGAAAGTTGAATCCTTGTAGCTTAAATTTTAGGGTTTAAATCCATGATTTGTATATAATTAGCTTCTTGTAGCTTAGCTTTGAGCTTTGAAGAATGAAGAATCGGTTGATTTGGTACAAGGCTCAGGTTCTGTGAGGATCGAGACCCTCGGTTGATCCTCAAGCTGCTATTTCTGGCCATGGTTACAACTGCCAGGTCTTGAGAACAGGAAATAAGAGAAGAATTGAGACAGTAAAGGGAGAGGAGTTGAAAGAGAGAAGAAAGAGAGAAGAATAGAACTCAGAATTTAGGAGAAGGAGAGAACCCAATTTCCTTCCTAATCATTTCAATGTACATTCTCTCCTTTATATCTTCGCTCAAAAACACAGAAACAGGAAACGTGCACGAGCTTATTTAACAGACACACAGTATTAACTGTTTGTAACCAACTGTTAGCTGTTTGTAACCAACTTAACAGACTCCTAAGCATTTATTGCATAACAGTCCTTCATGTCTTCTTCATGTCCAGTCCCTCTTCTTCCAGCTGCAGCTCACCCATTACCTGGCAATTCTGTTCCTGACCATTCCCTTCCCCTTAATTTTGACATTGCCTCAAATTCAAATGCAGGAAATCTTTTAATGAGACCCCAATAAGATTCCCAAGTAGAATCTAAAGGAGACCTTTGCTTCCATTTAACTAGAACCTGAGACACCAATCTTTTCCCCAGGGCTATCTGCCTCCTGTCTAAGATCTGCTCTGGTTCATCAACCAATTCTGTAACATAGCTAGGAGGATTATTTTGCAGTACAACACTAGAACCTAACTTCTTCAGTTGGGATATATGAAAAACAGGATGAATCTGTGCATGGTTAGGAAGAGCCAATCTATAAGCAACTTCACCAATTTTCTCCAAAATCTGGTAGGGACCATAATATTTAGGAGAAAGCTTATGTGTTTTATAAGATGAAACACTCAATTGCCTGTAAGGCTGAAGCTTAAGATATACCCAATCTCCCACATCAAAACTCCTATAGCTTCTATGCTTGTCAGCAAACCTCTTTGATTGTTCAGCAGCTTTTGTCAAACTGTCCTTGAGGAGTTGTAGAGATATCCCTGGAAAGAAGAGTTGTATCTATAGATTCCACCTTACAACTTCTGGGGACATACGAGAGCAAGGATGGAGGAGGTCGACCATACACTGTCTCAAATGGTGTAGTATTAGTAGATACCTTCCATGTAGTGTTATACCAAAACCCAGCAAGTGGCAACCATTTGCACCACTCCTTTGGTTTGTGGCAACAAAAACACCTCAAATAGAATTCTAGATTTTTATTGGTTATTTCACTTTGGCCATCAGTTTGAGGGTGATATGCAGAACTAAATTTGAGCTGGCTCCCCTGCAACCTGAAACGTTCCCTCCAAAACAAACTGGTAAATAGGGGATCCCTATCACTGACTATGGATTTAGGCATTCCATGGAGTTTAAAACCCCCCTCAAAGAATACCTGAGCCACAGACTGTGCAGTGTAAGGATGTGCTAAGGAAAAGAAATGAACATACTTTGATAATCTGTCCACCACCACCAATATCACTGATTGTGTACCACATATTAGCAGTTTTGTGATGAAATCCATTGACAAATCCTCCCAAATTTTCTATGAAATGGGTAGTGGTTGTAATAGTTCTGGGGATGCAACATTCTCTCCCTTGGCTCTTTGACATGTATCACAAGCTTGGACATGTAACTGCACATCTCTTTTCATCCCCTTCCAATAAAAAACTCTTCTTAACCTATGCAAAGTCCTGTGAATTCCAGAATGCCCTGCAGTAGGACTGTCATGATGTTCTTTCAATAAAGAGATCTTCAATCTTTGAGCATTAGGGCTGATTAAAATTTTGCCTTTATAGTAGTGAATACCCTCCTTTCTGGTATAATCCTCAGTATTCAATTGTCCTTGCTGTAATTTCTCATCCAGTTCCCTGAAAAAATCATCCTCAGAACACATATCTCTAATACCCTTCAACCAATCACTACTGACAGTGGATATGGCTAAAATTTCTGCACTGTCTTCATAAATTCTGGACAACCCATCTGCAGCTTTGTTCAATCTTCCTGGTTTGTACTTTACAGTGTAGTCATAGCCATGTAGTTTTGCAAGCCACTTGTTTTGGATTCCTGAATGAATCCTTTGCTCTAAAATATATTTAAGACTTTGGTGGTTAGTCCTAATCACAAAGCTTCTTCCAAGCAAATATTGTTGCCACCTTGTAGTAGAAAGGATTATAGCTAGCAACTCTTTCTCATAAGTTGATAATGTAGCAATTTTCCCTTTCTGTGCAAAACTAAAATAGGCTATAGGTTTCTCTCTTGGCATCAACACAGCCCCAACCCCAGTTCCAGATGCATCACACTCTATTACAAATTCTATATTGAAATCAGGCATAGCTAGTACTGGAGAATTGGTTAATGCTTCCTTCAAAGATTTAAAAGCAATTCAACATTTGTATTCCAAACAATATTACCCTTCTTTAACAGCTGTGTTAAGGGCTAAGCTATTGTTCCAAATTCCTTGATAAACTTCTTGTAGTATCCTGCCAGACCTAGGAACCCTCTCAGGCAGTGGCCATTCAATGATAGCTTGAATTTTTTTAGGGTCTACACCAACACCTTCTTATGAAACAATATGGCCCAAGTATTCTACTTGCCTTTGTCCAAAACTACATTTAGACATCTTGACAACCAATTGATGGTTCTTCATGATTTGAAAAACCTATTTCAAATGTAATAAATGGTCATGCCACTCCTTGCTATACACCGGGATGTCATCAAAGAAAACCAACACAGATTTTCTGAGCAAATTCTTGAAAATGGTGTTCATAAGAGCCTGAAATGTTGAAGGGGCATTGGTGAGACCAAAGGGCATAACCAAGAGCTCATAATACCCACTATGAGTTGAGTTCTAAAAGCAGTTTTTTGAATATCTGATTCATACATCCTGATTTGGTGATATCCAGACTTTAAATCCAGATTGGTGAAAAACTGAGTTTGATGTAGCTCATCAAGTAACTCATCAATGACTGGAGTAGGAAACTTATCCTTAATAGTAGCTTTGTTCAAGGACCTATAGTCTATACACATCCTCCAACTGCCATCTGATTTTTTTACCATGACTACAGGTGAAGAAAAAGGGCTATTACTAGGCCTAATAACTCCTTTTTGTAACAACTCTTCAATTTGTTTTTCAATTTCTTCCTTCAAGAAATGTGCATGCTTGTAGGGCCTGATACAAACTGGTTTAGTTCCAGTTTCAAGTGGAATCCTGTGGTCTATTTCTCTAGCAGGAGGAAGGTGAGGCAATTCTTGAAAAATCACTTCAAACTCTATTAATTTGTGCATTTCCACAGGTAATTCTTTCTCTTTGCTTCCCAAAATTGGTTCCTGTAGACTTACACTGCATAACTGAATAAAAAATCCTTCTTCTTGTTCTCTAAATGATTTGGCAATGCTTTTTCCATCAACTAATTGCATATCCCCTGGAACTACTCCCTGTAATGTTCTTTTAATTCCATCACAGAGGAAGGTCACCTATAATTTTTGGAAGTTTAAGGTGATATCTTCTGATGTCTTCATCCAATCTACCCCTAGTACAATTTGACTCCTACCCATAGGCATTACTAACAGGTTGACCTTGATGTCTACCCCTTGACAATCTAACAAAACTTCTTGGCACACTCCTGCTCCTTTGATTAATTCTCCACTTGCCACCAGTACATCAAAGTTGTTGTATTCTGTCAGACTGTCACTGTTAATCCAAGTTTCTTGACCAACTTAGAATTAATGAAGTTATGAGTGGAACCAGAATCTATCAAAATGCTAATGGCCTGATTCTTGTAGTAACCAACTACTCTGATGGTATGGAAAGCTGTTATTCCACTGAGAGCCTGCACAGAAATAGATGGAGCTCCTTTCACTAACCTTGCAGCCAGCTACTTGGCCTGCTTCATCCTCTGAATTATTATTTGCATCTTCCTCCATCTCCCCTGTCATGATACCCTCCAAGATTAATAAGTGTTTATCCTTACATTGGTGACCCCTGTGCCATTTTTCATCACAAGTAAAGCATATATTTTGACTCCTTTGAATCTCTTCAGGAGTAAGCTTCTTGACCAGTGGTGATGATCTATGTTTTTCTTGTACAGAAATTTCATTAGAGGGACGAGTTGAAGGACTCCCTTGATTAAAGACATTCCAATTGCCTCTTAACTTTCTTTTCATTTCTTTGTTTATCCTCAAATAGCTTGGTCAGGGATACTGCCTCTTTCAAAGAAGAAGGCCTGACAGCAGCTACTTCATACCTCAATTCATCCTTCAACCCCCCTATAAATTTTTCCAATATGTGTTTTTTAGAGGGTTAATAATCCAACAGGCTCAAAGTCTGTTTAATTTTTCTCAAGTATTCCCTAACAGTGGATGTTTGTTTCATAGTAGAAAATGTATCATAGGGTCTAAGGAGTTCACTAGGTCCAAACCTTGTGATGATTTATTCTTTGAAAACTTCCCGATGGTTACAGTAGTCAAGATTTTTGGAGTACCACCTAAACCATTGTAGTGCTTCATCCCTCAAATAAAAGAACAAACCTTAACTCATTCATCCTCCTTGATGTCATAGTAATCAAGTATTTGCTCAATTTGATCTAACCAAGACACCACATTCTTAGATCCAGAGAAAGATGGAAAATCCAATCTGGGTGATTTCAGTTGAACTAATTTCTGATTACTAAAGAATGAATTCTTTTGAGACAAGAAATTACCATGGCTTTGAGTTGAGGGAAATTCACCAGAAAAAACCTCCTCTATGTTTGATGATCATTCTCATGAATTTGGTCCCTGTTGCCTGAACCAAGAATCCCACGCTCATTTCTTGATCCTGAACCCAAGATTCCTTAATCATTCCTCACTCCATTGCCTGATGATTCAAGAATTCCACGATCGTCTCTTGATCCTGAGCCCAAGATTCTTTGACCGTTCCTCACTCCAGTATCTGATGTTTCCTTGGAATCTTTGAGCTCTTGCAATTGAGAAGATATTGCCTTTAATTGCATCATGAATTCTTGATTGATGAGTCTTTGTTGAGTGAGAGATTCATCTATACGAGCCATCTGATTGAGGAGCCCCTGTCGAATGAGGGTCTCCTCCCTACGAGCTCCTTGTCGAGTCCCCTCGTCACCTGAAGCTATCTCACGATCGCCCATGGAATCTTCAGCTCCCGCCTCTAACTCCAATTGCTCTGATACTAAGGGGGTGTTTGTTTCAAATCCTAAAATTTATGGTTATGGATTTCACATGGGATTTGAAATCCATAAATTTTTTGGTGGGTTTTAGGATTCCTAAAACTTTGTTTGTTTCATCAATATTTTGGGATTTAGAATGCTATAATTTGTAAATTCTTGTTTGTTTCAAACTCAAATTGTAGCATTACAAATTTTAGAATTTGAAATCCATAGTTGTAACAAATAAGTTTTAGGATTACCAAAATAATAAATGGTGAGTATAAGAACTTTGGTGAGCTTAACCCTTAAAAAAAATGCAATTTAAGCCTCTCCAAGTTCTTACCGAGGTCTTAAAATCTTAAATAAAAGTTATCAACAAATATATGGCTCTAAACCTCAAACTCAACCAATTAACAAAATGGGCAAGCCCAGAATCCAGCAAAGATCCAAACTTCAAACCCTTAGAACCCCAACAAACTTATGCAGAAGAGGAGGGCCCAACAAGGGGATTCTCCCGCAGAGGCTGAAACGAGAACCGCCGAGCATCATCATCATCGTCCACAACAAGGTGATTCTTCCGCATGGCCTCCACTCGCGCTCAGCATCATCATCATCGTCCACAACAAAAGCGGGAAGAAGCGGTGATGGGAGTAGCGTTTTGGTTTCGGGAGCAGGAGGTAAAACGCTGAGCTGGAGGATTATGTCAGAAATTCACCCCATATCCTACACAAAAAAGAGAATTTTACAAATCCTAAAAACAATTACTTTTTTTATTATTTGGGGATTCAATATCCCAAAATTTTTTTTGAAACAAACATGGTTTATGGATTTCTAAAACCTCAAAAAACCACTTTTTACATCCCAAAAACTAAAATCTACCCTATATCCCAAAAAAAAAACACCCCCTAATTGTGAGGATCGAGACCCTCGGTTGATCCTCAAGCTGCTATTTCTAGCCATAGTTACAACTGCCAGGTCTTGAGAACAGGAAATAAGAGAAGAATTGAGACAGTAAAGGGAGAGGAGTTGAAAGAGAGAAGAATAGAACTCAGAATTTAGGAGAAGAAGAGAACCCAATTTCCTTCCTAATCATTTCAATGTACATTCTCTCCTTTATATCTTCGCTCAAAAACACAAAAAAAGGAAACGTGCACAAAACGTGCACGAGCTTATTTAACAGACACACAGTATTAACTGTTTGTAACCAACTGTTAGCTGTTTGTAACCAACTTAATAGACTCCTAAGCATTTATTGCATAACAGTCCTCCGTGTCTTCTTCATGTCCAGTCCCTCCTCTTCCAGCTGCAGCTCACCCATCACCTGGCAAATCCGTTCCTGACAGGTTCTCGGTATGGATTGGGTTTGTGCTGCTTCATATGTTTTCTAGGATTTTGGTCAAATATGAAGCATTCATCAATGTAGAATACTAATTTGTGCGCTGATAATCCATGGAGAAGCTAAGAGGAGGAAGTTTAGCTAAAGATTCTATAAGGAACTTTTGTTGTGTATCCCTGGTTAAAATCACGTATGTCTCTGATCTTATGTCATCACACACAGTCCATACCTGCCCTAAGAATAACCCTGATGGTATATATCTTTTCCCCTCGTGATGTTGGTGGGCAATCAGAAAAGTAACCTGGTGTCAGGTCTTAAAGTCCCTGCCACAGTGCCAGTACATGAAACTCCGAAGTTGTGGGCAAGTTATGAGTGTAGTTTTATATTATTCTAACAAGCCTTCGCAGGTTGGGCGTCTTTGTTATGGGCTGAAA
>BQKN01064082.1:167915-190793 GCA_022839385.1 Asparagus kiusianus
GTAAGGATTGAGGGTCATAGTTTTATATTAACATGGGAGAACGGTCAGGTCTTAGGAGACATGCAAATATTCCCAATGTGGGGCAACAGACTTCTTCTTTTCTCACATTACATTGCTTGATGTCTAGCTATGAACCTACAATCATCTTCTCAGTTTAACATGGTGAGTTAACTTCTCCATAACATTTAGGAGAAATGACACTGGAGGCTAACAAAAACATTATGGTAGATGGAATTTGTTTAAGTGCATCTTATTTATGGTCAGAAATAGAAGCACCGAATTGCTTGGGAAGACCGCAGAGACATTGTGGTTGTTTGGCCTTGGTAGTTGATGATATCCTTTAGAATGTCGCATAATGGACACTAGAGTAGGTAACTGCAAATTCACACCTTTCTTAACGGGAACGGTGGCCGTTCATACATGTATGTTACATATATTTAAATTAGAAACTAGTAGGGGAAAAAAGAGCATGGAACAAGTCACTCCTCAAGAAAATGATAGTTAAGGATGTCTGGTTCCAGTCAAGCAAGGATGTCTATTTCCAGTTAAGCAGGTTTTATTTTACTTTATTTTCCTCTCCAATGTTCGCTATATTTATCCATTGTTTTGCTTCTTGATAATATTTGTTGTGTGTGTTCACTTGGGTTGCTTCTGAGTTGGTAAGTCTTAGTCAAGCATCCATCATGCATGTGCGTTAACTGTGGATGGCTGAGTGCAATGGTGAGGGTGAGAGAGAAACTTAAGATAGTCTTCATCCATGACTTCCCTAGGATGATTCCTGTTAGTATGTGCTTACATCCTGTATGTCTATCTGTATACCTGGTTATACACATAGTAACCTTATTTTCTTTAGGAAAAGCCGTGATCCTGGTCATTGCTTATATAGCACTGTTCATGGATTTTTTTAAGAATACAAATCATGCAGGTAAAAAACAGGATCCACATGTAGGTTTTTCTAGTGTGTCGTGCGGTGTGCCCCATTTTTAATGTTCTGCATGATGTTTTGTGGTTTCTCAAAATGATCACACTTTGCATATTTTTATTAGAATAAAATTACATGTATGTACTTGATTGAGTATGACAATTTTTAGTCCTGGGTCAATATGATTGTCCATCATTATTTAAGTAGCCGCTCCTGTGAATGGTTTGTATAGAGTTGGATATGAATCAAACATGAACCAATGTACTCAAATATATGTTGCAACCACATGGGAATACATGTTGGTTTGTATTGGCATCTTCGTTTTCGAGTTGGAGTGATGATTCAGTTGGTGGGACTTGGCCAGAAAGGATCGTGAAGGGGGACTATTTTCTATTATTGTTTTGCGCTTATGGTGTTTTTTGGCACATTTTGTTTGATCATTTTGTTTCATCGAATTTTTTCATTGGGAATACTGGAATCATCTGTAACTTTCAAACAAATGAGGAAGTTAAAAAGCACATCGTCTATACTATTCACTTATTTGAGTTTTACCTTCTGGACACACAACTTCTTTGCTGTGCCTAAATAGCTATCTGGGCCACCCATTCGTGTTACTGAAATTCATAAACTCTATACTTAATGGAAAAGAGAGGACATGAGGTTCAGTTTCGAGTATCATGTTTTATAGCTTACTATTTCCCCCCTGAAATGGGTTACAGAATATTCATTAAATATACTTGTTTATTGAGTTAGGGAGACCTGACACTATAAACTTGCAACCATACAGCCTGTCGTATACTTATCAAAAGAATGCTGATGTTTTTCATCTATTTTAACATATACTTAAGCTGGTAATATTGCTTGTGATGTCGTGTATTGTGGTGCTCACTAGTTGGATGCATTTGTTTTCTTCGGACCTTAGTTAGGATGGTTTATGTAGTAACCAGGTCTTTAATTCGAGAGGGGAGTCTCAGGTTATACATCAACAAAGTGCTGGGTTTATCTCATTTTCAAACTTCATTCTATTGCTTCAGCCTTGAATCACATCGAAGGTGTTCGTGTGATTGTAGAAGTTAAAGTGGACTTAAAATTTTCATGTATTTTCTATGAACACATACAACTATTATTAGTATTCACTCTTTGTATGTTTGGGATAGCTCTTGTAGAGGTTAAAGTGGGCTTCGAAATTCCATGTGTATTTTCTAAGAACATTCACCTGACTGGATGATTGGAGAAAGTGAGCTGAACTCTAATCGTTCACCATTTCTGCATGTTTACAACAATTACAGAAGGTTTTCAAAAAATCTAGCCTTCATGGCTGAAAAAGCGAAAGCATGTGTTTACAACAATTATAGAAGGTTTTCAAGAAATCTATCCTTCATGGCTGAAAAAGCGAAAGACCCAAAGGTCGTAGGATTAAATAACTGATGACTGAATGACCCAAAATTAGCCCTGGGATATGTCTACTCCTCATTCTGGTAAAAGTTACAAAGTTAATTTTAGTTAAGGACTGGCCATTGAGCTTGGTATTGTCTTCTTCCCTATTTTTTGGTCTATTTACTGGAGACCAAACTGGAAATTATACCATTATGAGGTTCAGATTAGATAGGATCACGAACTGAGTCATAGATTTTAAGATTCTTGATTAGCCTTTTTCAAAAATCAAAAATTGGATTCAATGATGGCACTCCAAACGTGACACTTTATGATAAATTATGCTTGCCTTCAGGATATATAGTTTCGAAAGCAACGAGGTAGTTTCAGGGTAAGGCAACGGGAGGAAGCTCCCTGCAAGTTTGCATATGTAGGTGCCTTCCCGGAAATCCCAAAAAGCTGGTCCTCTCAACCAATGAGATATTGAAAGTTGGATCTCATCTTTGATGGAGGGGGAAACCAAATAAATGTTTTCGATGACTATAAAACAAGGAAATCTAATCAAACTTCATTATGAGAGCGAAGTGAGGGTTGGGGTAAATCAACTAACGAATACAACAGAAGAGTGGTGAGGGGGTTTGGGTAAATCACTGAACGCGATGAATAGGAAAGGAGTTTGATCTCCCTGCATTCACATCTTCTTTCTCAATATTGCTAAGACCGGTGTTTGCTATTTATCAATGTTAGCTGCAGTCTTCCTCCTACCTTTTTTGTTTTAAACAGGCTAACTAACACAGTGTGTGCCATTTGAAAACTGCAGATGAATTTGGAGAGCTTGAAGATTAGCTGATGGCTACAAACAATTCACTGGTTTGATCTAGTGTGAATACAAAGCTTGAATTCATTTTTGTTGGGAAAAAAAAAAAGATTCTACAGATCTCTCATCAGATAGATAGAACTGTTGCATTGTAACTGGTTCATGAAACCAATCCATCTTTGTACCCATTGTTGTCATACGTGTATGTCGTATTCCTTAAACCTCTTTGTTGTTGATGTTGTAGTAATGATCTTGTTGTAAATTTACTTTGCTCTCATTTACTGGAAATTGCCTGTCAAAAAACATAAGTCGAAAGCTTCCTTTTGATACAGCTTATCTATTCTGTCTTCAGAAATAGACATTTACGCCACAACACTATTCATATAACTATATGGTTGTTAATGGTGTACATAGCAGAATATTCATATAGACTGTACACACAGCAAAGTGTGGAAGAATGATGATAACTATTGTGATCTCAACATCACTTCAACATTTGGACAGCTAAGAAGGTTACTCAAATCTAAAATCATACAACAAAGAATTTAAAGTAAAAAGAATGTGAGACTGCAACAAATAAGCAAAACCGCTGCTCCGAATGCATGCACATTAATTGTCAAACCATCCTTCAGAGTTCTCTCTTCAAGATCTCAAACAAAACCTCATTCCACGAATCTGCGATCCCAGGCATGCACCAATGCACACAATCCTCTGCTGCTTTTTTCTTCCTCGCCTTTTTCCCACTGTAAATTCCTGCATGCCCATCATTTCTGTAACCAGACATATCTGTAATGTCCATAAATCTCAACTTGGCACCATTCTTCACTTTTCTCACCACGCTCTCGAAGTTCTCTACTTGTTGCTTATACATTTCATTCACGTACCCGCTCCTCACTGATTTTCTCGCAGGCTTATTAACCTTTTTACACGAACCTCCGGTATCCCAATCTCCGCCTTCATAATGCTCGGGTGAATAAGAGCGTAATATTGTCAACCCTGTATAATTAAAATCTGCAATTGCAGTTATAGCTGTTCGTATAGTCATCCCGTAGAACTTAATAATGTCTTTTCTCTTTTTGGCTTTGTTGGCATGACTAGATCGTCCGCCAACGATTGTGTTGTTCAGGAGATAGCTTGATTCTGCACTGAACCAGTGTCCAGAGGAGAGAAGAAGGACGTCGAAACTATGGAGGAAGTTTGTGATGGTGCTGTCAGGAGTGTCGATATGGACATTGACGGCTCTTGATGATGAGGATGAGGAGGAGATGGGAGTATTATGAACGAGCCATGCTGACCACACACGAGCTATTGTGGTGGAGGTGGACTGAAAGTACCATTTGTCCATCTGATGGTTACCGCGGTTGATGGGAACTTCTGCCTGTCAAAGGAGAGAAGTCAGTGTAAAATATGAGATGCTTGAGGACAAACTATTCTGAGAGAAAAATCAAAACTTAGAAAGTAATGAAGTTGTGATATTTTTTTTATTTCTGTCTGTACGGACTCTTAGTTAAATTATTCAGAATTCATCATACGCAGAAGAAATGTTTTTATGGCCAAATTTGGCATATTACTGAATGGATTTGGATATTGACAAATTTCCAATTCATGTAGGGTAGCTTAAATCATCCACATCCTAGTTTACAAGGCTCATAGCTCAATGATGCCGTCGACGACCATGTATAAATCTCTTCGAGATATTTAATAATCGTATGTGAAAATATAGGGTTAAATTGCAAACACACCCCTAAACCACAGAGGCCTAGCCGCTTATTATCCCTAAATATTTTCATTAACAATTTGGTGTCAGGTGACTTCAAAGCGTTGTAGAGAGCCATTACATAGATCCCCTCTAGTGCAGTACATATAACCGAGAGAGATTTAACTCTGTTGGGACATCAACGAATCCGAATACTAATAAAAACATTGAGATAATAAGCGGCTAACCCCTTAGGCTGTGTTTGGCAATGGGTTAAATGAAGGGTTAAGAGGGTTTAACCCTCCATTAACCTGCCAAACACCAAAAAAACCCCAAGAGGTAGTTAACCCTCACGTGACCCTAAAACCCCATTTAACCCGTGATTCGAAGGGTTAACAATTCCTCTCAGATAGGCGGAACAGGGCTTGTTCCGCCTTTTCACGTGAGGGTAGGCGATGAAATTTTGATGTTGGCAATGGAAATTAGGTAGGCGGTGGAATTTCGCAATTTGGCAGCGGAAATTGGGGAGGCACACGATCTTTCAGTTATACGGTGTGATTCGAATCAAGGCAGTTCTTCCCCAAAATCAATTCCCTCTATTTCTTTCCCTCCAATTTTTCCCTCTAAAATTTCTTTCCCCTTCTTGTCCCCAGCTATTAATAGGAATATTCTAGGGGAAATAAGAGAGGAATTTGCAGCCAATTGGGATCTCAAGTGACAGGCAGCAAAGAAAAGACAGGTATGTTGATTTTGCAATATCGAATTGGTTTCCAAATATTTGCCATACAATCGATTATGTTCATATGAATCTAGTTTGTTGATTGTTGTTTTTTGCTCTTATTAAAAGCTTACTGAAGGTTGAAATTTAAGGCTTTTATTCTATATTGTGATGCTACAATTTCAGAAAATATCACTTTGAACCATTTGCTTAATTGTTTGTATACTAAAAAAGCTGGCGAAAAAGAAAGTAAATTGAAATGTACCTGAAATTAGAGAATTTGGTTCGATTACAAAATATTCTAGTATTTTAGTTGCATAGTCTGACCTCTTCTTCTTTGAAATTGATCTCATTGGTTCTCCTCTTTGCTTGATAGCTTTATGAAATATTTCAGATGGTTAATGGTATGTAATGGTTTAATTTGTCTGAAAGTTAGAGAATGTTTATGCTATGTAATTGTTCTTTTATAAAGGGTTATATATTCAGTTTCCCGGCTAAATATTCAGTTTCCTGGCTACATAGCATCATTACATAGCATATATTCAGTTTCCTGGCCAAATATTACATATCATTTCAGATGCATATATTCAGTTTCCTGGCTGCCAACATTTTGATGCTTAGATGTGATATGAACAATTTTAGATTGATTGTTTTAAGACCCAGTAAATGAAAGATGTCATATGGGTGCCTAAATGAAGATAATGCTTGTATCTTTCAGAAAGCCAAATACACGTACAAATACATATGCCTAAATGAAGATAATGCTTGTATCTTTCCGTCAAAAAAAATGTTACTGCAATTGGTCCTTAAACACATGCCAACAAATAAAAGCACTTGCCTGCCAAAGAATGCAAAGAAGAGAATCCATCTGATTGCGAGCGAGTGAATCCCCAACAAAAGCCAGAGTCTTGCCCCTCATCAGCTCCAAGAACTTCCGGCCATCAAAGCGAGGGATCTCACATTGGTTCGGACTCCATCTCCAGTTTTCGTAGTCTCTATCAGGTCTGCCATTGCCCTGGCAATTTTGTGACTGTACTATAATTGGGCATGTATGGCTAGTGTAAAGAGGTCCAGCTGGATTGTAAACCCATTTCCCAGTGTAGAGATCACAAACTTCTGAGAAGTAACAATGGAGTTTTAGGGATTAGTATGTAATTTATCGGACAAATTTTCAAAACAATCCCTTTTGCAATTTTATTCCCAAAAAACGACCCCTTTAATTTTTATTTGTAAAAACCGACCTGGTTTTAGCCTTAGCGCTGATACCAGGTCGGTTTTTACAAAAAAAGTTCCGAAACTTCACGGGAATTGAACTCCCGTGAAGTTTAGTAGTTTTTAATTAAGCTGCTAAACTTCAAGGGAGTTCAACTCCAGTGAAGTTTCTTAGTTCAAAAACAAATTTTTTGAACTGTGAAACTTCACGGGAGTTGAACTCCCGTGAAGTTTAGCAGCTTAATTAAAAGCTGCTAAACTTCACGGGAGTTCAACTCCCGTGAAGTTTTGAAACTTTTTTTGTAAAAACCGACCTGGTTTCAGCGCTGAGGCTGAAACCAGGTCGATTTTTACAAATAAGAGAGAAATGAGTTGTTTTTTGGGAATAAATTTGCAAAAGAGTTTGTTTTGAAAATTTGTCCGTAATTTATCAGTATTTTTTATCAAGAATGGATGAAGTGTTCTTTAGCAGTTCTTGTTTAGAAAGCTAAACAAGAATGAATGGAAGAATAAGATTCATGTAACCGACGGTTTAGGTTAATCGCTTTGTTGTCCTTCTTGTCGTAGTGAAACATTTTTTGTTGGGGATTCGTATGTGAGTATAGAACCATACAGGAAACAATTACGAAGGGAAATGGGCTCAAGTAGAAAATTTGGATCAATATTTGACAATTAAACTTTTTAGATTAACTTGATTCTGAACCCTTGTTTAAGATGCAAGATATATCAAATCATCACGTACAAATGATATGGGTGTCCACTTTGATTCTAATACTTCATGTCACTTCATATTAAAAAAATCATCAGTAACAGCACAATCAAGTAAATATTGAACTCAATTCATCAAATAATAGCGGGCTGAGATGCATATTTATATCATAGGGTTTCTGTTTACAATGCCGAACTTAACAAAAACAACCACAGACAGCAAATCTCAAATGCTGCCTGTTGATATGTTCAAATGCTGGTTGTTTCTGACAAGCATGAATTTCAAACTACCAGTCTTAACGCTGGCTCTATGGTGGGGTTTTCCAACATTTGACTGGCAAGTGCTTTCTATTGTGTATCCATATGAATCCACAAAGGAAATAAACCCCCTCAAGTGGCTACAATGGAAGGGACTGGAATAATTTTGTGGACATCTGAACAAAAATTTACCCGCAATTAGTGTCTCCTCTTTCGACATAGACAAATCATAGTTTGGTTCGTTTCTTTCTGAGCAAAAGTTTACTGGTTTGTTTCTTTCTGAGCAACTTATCAATTGATCGAGATCTTGTGACGAATGAAACTCGTGCTGCAGGGAAACCCCTGCTGCAACAGCTATTCTTTATGTGCAGGTATATTTGTGCATTCATGCTTCTTCCAAGGTGAAAAACTGGAAATGTTGGTTGCGAGGAATCTAATTATAAAGCAAACACAGAAATTAAAACGGTGCACGATTATTTTCTAGACTTTTGGAGACTTCTCAGGGCACTTCTCGGACAGGTTCCTGACTCGCCTCCATACTCGTCTCATACTCATTAAAGATGCCTAATACTCATTTTTTATTTATACGCGAAACATAATTTAATGGAAAAACAAGCGCAAAAGATGAAAAATAACTAAACTTAGGATACCTTTCGACATGAGGAGTGAGGTATACCAGGCTATCATTAGCTTCTTATATAAAATGCTATTCAGGAGTTTATGTAATCTAGATTTCTCATATATAATCTTTCTATGGAAGGAAAAGAAAGAATACTTACTCGACTTCGACTTCGACATCCCATAACCTTTCGATGGAGGAGAAGAGAGAGCGCCGCCATCGACCCTTGAACTATTTTGCCCAGAATTATCAACCGAAACAGATGGAACTAAAACATCAGTTTCCTTACTATCATAATAACCATCTATGGGAACAGAACTATTAGCACTCTCTACTTCTTGCAGGTCATCAAAAGATAATGCCTGAGCAAATGCCGGAGCAAATGCCGGAGCTCCGGCAACAAGACTGAACAGCTCATGCTGAACAGTGGCTTGCCGTTGTTCGGAAACTATGGAGTTGAAATTAGAACCAGTAGGATTGTAGTTAATAAACAGGGATGCAATCATGATACATGAAACTATACTCCCCACTGAAATAACAACAAATGAAATTGACCCAGGTACTGAGCTTATCATTATTCCAAGAATCTCCCTCAACTTAAGATCAAATTTTGCTGCTCACTCCGACTCTAATAAGTAAAAAATCAAGAAGCCCCATTAAGAAAGTTATCATTTTGGAACTGGGTCACCAAAACCCAGGAGCTTTCACTAAATGGGCGGTTAAAACTTCAAATTCGATGATAGAACGAAGAGGGTACCTCAAGCTCCAAGTCTTCAATAAGCCCCTGAGATCTGGTGAAGGATTACCCAGTAACCCACAGGGTCAATGAGGTTAAACCAAAAAGAGAAGATAAATATTTTTTTTTCTTTAAAAAACAGGAGTATTATCATCACAATCTTAAAATAAAATAAAAAAATAAAAAATAAAAAAAAGAGGAAACAGTTATCAAGGTACGGATGCTTAAGTGAGCAGGTAAAGAAGTAACCACAAGTGGATGACTAGATTCCCTCCATTTTTTACAGTAATATTAGCGAGTAGGATAAAAGCCACCCCCAATTAAAATTTTAACTTTGGGGAGTTTTTGCACATAACCCCTGAGTTATGGGGTGCCTCACAAGCGCCCCTGAAGATTGAACTTTTTCTGATGGATGTGTACTGTGATTGGAAAATAACTGTAACTTTCTGAAGATTAAAAAAAAAACTCTGAATAGAATGGAAGCGGGTTGGGCCTGTTCGGTTGTTTTCCCAAAAAACAAGAAATGGAAATGTGATATTTCATTTGATATCATGACATTTCAAGAGTTTTTCCACATTTCATTTTTCGTGTTCGTTTCGCAAAGAAATCACCCCTTGAAACCGCCAAGTCACATAAAGAGACAAAAAAAGCCGCAATAGTAACAGTGCATGTGTTTTCTATTTCTTGTGTTCGTTTGAACAAATAAGAGGGAAAGAGAAATGAAAACATTTAAATAATCTGTTTAATTCATGATTAATTGTTCAAACAGTGTTTTTAAAGATTAAATATTCATTGAATTGACATTTCCAAGTGTTTTCAGAGGTTTTTTTTGTGAAAACACATTTCTTAAAAATCCTATGTGGCATCCTACGTGGCGTTTTATTTCTCTAAATTTCAAAACGAACCGAACTGAAGAAATGGAAATCTCCCGAAACCAAAATCCTATGTGGCAGCCCACTTTGTTTTCAAATCCTTGTTTTCCACGTTTTTTTTGGGGCAAATGACTACCTTGAAGTTATTTTTTCTCCTCTTCATCTTCCTAAAAGATTATGCATGTGTACAATATTTTATTATATTTCAAATAAATAATAACCATTTAAATATTATTAGACAATTGTGATTTCGGAAAAAGAAAAGATAAAAGAATATGCATGCGTATAATTTTTATTCTATTTTAAATAAAATAATAAACTTTTAAGCATTATTAGACAATCATGATTTTGGAAAAAGGAATATCGCATATATGAGAGGCTAATTTACTTCGCAAAACGCTCTATCAAGCTATAAAGTACTAAAAATAGTAAGATCCACATGTTCTGATGTGACTAGGAGCATGTATCTCTAGCGCGTATTTCTCCGCTAAGCTATCTCTGGGTACCCGTTATCTTAAGGCAGTGTCTGGTAAACTCACTAAACAAGTAGTTTCGCAAAACTTTAGCCAAGACTTGAACTAGTTTTGCTAGGCCAAACTCTGGGTACCCGTTAGAGCAAGTGCAGCACCCTCCTAAGGAAGCTCCTAAGTGGGCCCCATGCTTGAGAGCACTCAAATTTGTGGAGCACTTGTGAGGTTCTAAGGAATGGGGGCTCACTAAAAAATATTTTTTTTATTAGATTCATTGTTTGAAAATATATTTATAAAATGTTAGAGGTAGAAGAATGAATTTTTTAAATAATATTTAAGCTCCTAATTGGGAGTTTGTTGGAATATTTCACCTAGTATGAAGCTCCTAAGTGAGCCCCATGCTTGAGAGCACTCCAACAAGAGCTTCATACTATGAAATTGCTGCACTTGCTCTTAAACTAGTTCTTTTTTTATCCACCTCCGAACCTACTTTACTATTAAACTAGTTTTGAAAGAAACCAGTTTATCTCCCTTCAGCAAAATTACTAACAAGATCCTAGAAAGCTACAGAGAATCAGTAACCATTGCAAAGGGAGTTGGGCACATCTATTTGTCAAGTACTGCTTTTTGCAACACAAGTCACTCATGCAATAAAGGATAAGGTAGAACACCACTAGGCCAATTGCAATGTATACATGAACCTAAAATCTTTAACCAAGAAGTATCTGTATTCTTTATTCTCTTCCAATTAATACTCAAGAACCACAGGTTTACTATCTTGCAAATTGCAACCCAATAAAAGTTTACATTTGCAAACCATGCATCAGAATTTAAACATTGCAGGTTCTTTCACTCTGACCCGGTTAACATTAGCAGCGACTGCCGTATGTAAAAACCACAGCAGCATAAGCCCCATAAAAAGCTCTTACACTCAATATAAAAATCACATGAAGGGTTAATAAATAGCAACAAGTACGTTCAGAGGGTCACAAGAACTATCAATGAACTGCTATATCAAGTAAAGCTTTCAGCACGGTGTGTATTTCTTCATTATCAGCTATCAACCAAAGATTCCATACATTATGCTGTGAAAATTGCTCTCACCCTTTTTTACGCTATAAAACATAATTTCACATTTTCCACAAAGGACATTTTCCACAAAGGACTGATTTACCGATGATGGGCAACTTCTTTATGACGAAGAGCTCTCCATCCAATATCGCGCCTAAAGAATCCTTCGGGCCAGTCAATAACATCAATTGCGTCATAAGCTAAGTCCCTTGCTTCATCTATATCTTTCCCCTTCGCTGTAATGCCAAGTACTCGGCCTCCGGTTGCAATAAAATTACTGTTAGAGTCAAATGCAGTTCCTGCGTGAAATATTTTTACCATTGGCGAGACGAGCTCAGCCTCTTCAAGGTTTCTTATTACAGAACCCTTTTCGTAGGCTCCTGGATAACCTTTACTTGCCATGACAACCACCATGGCTGATCCAGGTGACCACTGTAGAGTTACATTGTTTAGTTCTCCTTTACAAGCTGCAAGTAGAACTTGGGCTAGATCAGATTCAAGCCTCATCATCAATACCTGCATTGTTTTTTTATAGGAGTGGAATTCTTATTAGCACAGTATTAGAAAACATGAAAGATGCTATCTATTAAGGAAGTATTCAAGTTCGGAAGCAAGAATGTTCAGACAAACTCATAAACCTTCGATCAAAAATGAAGTCAAGAAAGAAAAAAAAGACAAGAAAATAGGATGAAGGAGAAAATAGATTCTCTTTTATCTTCAAGTAATCATAAAAGAATGGCTCAAATTATCTCTAATTCTATTTTCAGGTTGTTTCAGTAAAGGTACTAGAGCAAGCAATTTCGAGTCTGCAGTTTAGTGCTAAAGAAGATTAATGACATTAAAATTAACCGACCCATCATACAGTTAAAAGGAGAATTCAACATGACCATCGAATATACATATGCAAGTTAACTGGTCACATGGATAGAAGGTATTTTCTTAAATATGCAGACAATTAGGTACATTACTAAATATAGCCCAGACAGAAGCATAAAAGTTTATATCGGTTAAAGCAAGATACTAGAAATGTAAAAGATAATCTCGATGATCATCATATTACCAAAATGCCGGAATATCTTAGGTTTTTGTCGTATTCGTTAAAATCTTATCATTATCAAATGCACACCTAATCCTTAGACTGTAGGCTGCAGCAAAGTAGTGCAAATAATAAAAGATAAACTGGTGTGTTTGAGGAATGTACTTGGCATTCTGGATCTCCAAAGCGCACATTATACTCGATAAGCTTCGGTAGACCCGATTTCTTCTCAATCATAAGACCAGCATATAATACACCAACAAATTTACAGCCTTCTGCTGCCATTCCCTTGACAGTTGGAAGTATTATTGACTCCATAACCACAGATTGGAGCTCTCTTGTTAGTACAGGAGCCGGTGAGTATGCACCCATTCCACCTGTATTTGGCCCAGTATCACCGTCACCTACTCGTTTATGATCTTGTGCTGATTCAAGAGGCAAGGCATTTTCCCCATCAACCAGAGCAAAGAAAGAGGCTTCTTCACCCTCGAGAAATTCTTCAACGACGACTCTTGAACCAGCAGAGCCAAAAGCATCATTGACCAGCATAGAGTCTATGGCTTCATACGCCTCTTCTAAAGTCATGGCAATAATGACTCCTTTGCCAGCAGCCAACCCATCAGCTTTGACTACTATTGGTGCTCCTTGATCCTTGATGTATTCCTTTGCCTCGGACACATTTGTGAAAGTTTGGTACTGAAAATAATAACAAGAGACAAATAATTCGTTATGTTGAATTCTTAGTGGTGCTGCAAAAGTTACAATACAGGAAATTTTGGCTATTGAATGCAAACATTTTCTTTTCTATTTGTCTTTTTCTAGTCATCATTAAAATGAAAAAAAAAAGTTATAGATCATTTAACTCAAAGAGGAAATATAGTATTATGCTCTTGAAAAATTTGACCCAATATTTCAGGAGAGCAACGTCTGGAATGATGCCAACAAAAACAAGAATAAGAAGAAACAGATAAATGTACTACTTCTTTGTTAGAGGTGATAAATAAATAAAGGGTTATTGCAGTTAGACCCCTTGTAATGTTGCCAAATTGAATACTAGCCCTGTAGTTATATTGTTGCAGATAGAACCCCCAAGTGAATTTTTTTAAAAAACCTTTTTCAGGGGGTCTATCTGCAACTATAGCTTTTCACTTAGAGGGTCTATCTGCAACAATAGTATGAGGGGGTAGTAAGTTCAATTTGGTGATAAACTGATAGTATAGGAGGTCTATCTGCAAATAGCCAAAGCCTTGCACATAAACTAATGTAAACAAGATACTGGCAAACTACATAGACCACTGACATTTTTTTATGTTGTATGATATATCACAATTATAAACTTTACGCAAGCTTATATAAGCTAAAGGAAAATTGTTACTATTTCTTAACTAGTTTAATATGTCCATCTGCAAGTCAGATGTCAACCTAGTCTTGGCTTGCAATGATAACTGCCATGATCCTATATATATATATATATATATATATATATATCCACAGGAAACACTACATGACCATAAACCAAAATTTTTACCTTGGCTGTAGGGATATCATATTTGTCACATAGCTTCTTCATAAAATCCTTCGACCCCTCCAATGCTGCAGCTTCAGATGACGGACCAAAAGTAGGAATCCCAGCTTTAACAAGATCATTTGCAAGGCCAGCCACTAAAGGAGCTTCTGGGCCAATTACTACCAACCCAACTCCCCATTCCTTGCAGAAGGAAATAACAGCAGAGCTGTCAGAAATATTTAGGTCTGATAAGCAAGTGGCATTCCCAGAATGAGTAATCCCGGCATTGCCTGGAGCACAAAAGACAGCGTCACAGGATGGAGATCGTTGCAATGCGTAACAAAGTGCATGTTCTCTTCCACCCCCACCGATTACTAACACAATCACCCTCTCTTCTGCAATTAGAAGAAAAGAAATTAGACAAAGATGTTGCTCTGTGGAGGGAAAAATAAAGAAATGCCTAATTCAATTAACTTAGAAAGAATGCAGAGTATTGAACTTGTTAATGCATCAGAAAATTGAACTTACTAATTTGACTAATTTAAAGGAAATTATTTTACATTATTCTAGATTTGCTTGCTAACAAGGGTCAACTCTGTTCAGATCACGACCAAGAACTGAACTTAATTGATCAAGAACCTTAAATTGTGCTCAAATAGTGAGAAAATTGTGGCCTTGTGAGGCACTAACTTCTAAAGCCAAAAAAAAGATGATTAACAAGCCAAACAAGGTTTTTTCCACTTATATATATAAACATTTATACAAGCAAGATTTCATCATGTAGTCATGTTTTTTAGCAGGATTAATGATGCCACAAACTGTGTTCTGTGTCTCATACCAAACACAACCAGTGCTCTTCACTTTGTTAACCTAAAAAATGCCCTTTATAAGAATAAGATTTTAAGCACATGTAAACACACTTCTAAACGTACATATTTCTGTTTTAACAACTACTGCATGCCTTGTGAGAAAATTTGCTCTTGCATGCCTTCAGAAATAAAAAAGATATTAAAACGACACAAGAGCCTTCACAAAATGGATATTGAGATGAATATGTGCATATTGAAGAATATACATGGACTGAAAAATACATTCGGCTGTAACATAATGAATCGAGAAGACTCGTTTATGGCATGTTATGTGCGACTAGTATACTGTGGAGAATCATTCCAAGTGAATAGAAAACTCTTAATAGTTATGGCAGGTACCCCTTAACCAGAAATTTTATTAGCATTAAAATAAAAAATGAGAAACTTCCTTTGCATGATCCTTACTAGCCATATCATTTATCAATCAACACATCTCTCAATACAGTGTCCTCAGTCCTACCATCATTAAACTTTCTTAATACAAAATAAACAGAGAGAATTAGCAAACTCATGCACTTTACCTACAAGTATACGACCTGAAATTGATCTGGATAAATTTTAAATTGCTCTATGGGAAACAAAACCAAGGTGGCTGGATAATTGAGTTTCTGTAAGTATAATAAATATTTATCATGTCAAACAAAAACCTTAAAAATCCACAAGCAAAGCTAATGCTGACTAAAGCTAAATGTCAAAGACTAAAGTTAAATGTCAAAATCTAAGTTGCAATTACTCCTAAAGCTTAACCAAATTCATAAAAGTTCACATTCACTGGTCAATTGCAATCTGTAGCATAAAATAGCTGCATATTAAAGCGACAATTTCTCACCGGAAACATTCTCACTGCCATTGATACTGCTTGCAAGAGCAAATTTCTCCAAATTCCCACTAGAACTTCTCACATCTCTCGGAATCGAGCCGAGCGGAGAACATGAACGGTACTGACCAAATTGAGAAGGCAATATAGTATTCCATTTCTTATGAACAAAAGAAACAGATGAATGAAACCCATTGTTGATGTGATTTTTCACTAAATTTTTTGTTGCTGAGATTTGTGAGTAGCTTCCAACATTAGATGAAATACAAGCCATTATACCCTGATAAAAATTAAAATAAATCAAAGTTATTAGAGAATAAAAGACGAAACTTTTCCAGTAATTCTCACAAAACATAAAAATTATTAATTTATCTGAACTGAAATTCTTCTAAAATAATTAAAAAGTAAGTTTAGAATCCTGTTGAACAAAAAAGCAAAAAAAGTTGGATCATCTCTATCTATATCTAAAAACTAAAATAATGCAAACAAGAACTTCAGTGTTCGATTCTCATCGTTTTTAGCCAATTTGAAGGCGTCACCTAAAAAATTTCACATTTTAAGTAAAGAATTCTGAGGAACAGTAAAAAAGAGAGCAGATTTTAAACTTAATCGATCAAAAAGTCTGATCTTTCTGTAGAAAAAAGAACTAAAAATGGAGGAGAAAGATCTAAACTTGACATGAAACTGGCAAACAGTGAACTTCAATACATAAAAACCAAAATGAAAAAATAAAAAAATCTAACCTTTTTGCGGTTGAAGGATTAGGAACTGAGCACAAGAGCAATCCTTTTAAAGGGGTTTTTGGAGGGGTAGACGGTAAAGGATGGGGCTCCGCTTAAATGAAGGATTCTGATACTCTCACGCTCGATTCTGTTAACTTCAACCCGGTCAGGACTCTTGTCTCAGAGAGCGAGCAGTCGGGTGTTGAAATTGGGGGAAACACAAATTAGGGAGGGTAAATATCAGAGAGCAAAGAGTGCGGTAAAAGAAAGGAGGGCGAAAAAAATAGAGGGTCAAGTACACCGGTTAGAACTCGATACGGGGTGCGTGTCACGTGCCTGCGGAAGTGTCGAATCGATGCATGATGTATAATGATGCATAATGATGGCTTGAATTGAGTAAACCGGTAATGATGCATAATGATGGCTTGAATTGAGTAAACCGGAAGTCAAGTTAATTCTATCCGAAATCAATTCAAAAGCTTCTTTTAGCCTATTTTTTTCTCTTCCATAGATTTTAAGAACATCATCTTTAACCGTATTTCTTGATATGTGTTTTAGATTCTCACAAAAATATGAGAAGATTGCTCGAATACCTTCATACTTAACAAATTGAAATGGCAAATCATGCATAATGATGGCCGAGACTAAAAGCTCCCTGAACTTATCCGGGTCAAAATTAAATCTCGAAGAACTCATTATAGAATCTTGTGAGTTAGATAAATCCTCAATATCCTTTCTAGAAGCTTTCTTACAATTTTTCATGTGTCTTAACATGTTTTTCATCCCATGATTACCTTCGGCGATGTATTGGGTTCCACACTTCTTACATACTGAATATTATTTCCGTCCCGGCTCGATTGTAACAAGATCAAACACTTTCCAAGCTTCAGATGTTAGTCTTCTTTTTCTCCTTTTGTCAATTATCCCTCTTACTTCTTTTTTTTTTTTTGAATAGAACTAGATATTTCTTCTAATTCTTCTTCATTAGATGAATCCACTTCTAAACCATCCTTTATAGGATTATTGGTAGGATTTGACTCCAACTGTGGGAAAAAAAAATACAAAACTGCATAAGTTTAAGACAGGAGGGAATCAAAAAAGGACACTATACCAGACTCAGCAAGAACATGAAAAGGAAATAAACACAAGGCTACCGATAATTCTAAATCAACTTAATCAAGAACATTAAAAGGAAAAAACAAGTGCTATACCAGACTCAGCAAGCAACAGTTTGATTTAGACAAAAATTCTTAATAAGGTAAAAAAACTAATGAAAATAAATACTGGAATAAACACAAAACTCTAGGCTTCAACCTACATAGAACATTCTGAATTGTTAGGATTCACAATGCTAATTGGTCAAACCACACAGTACGCAAATATGTATAATGAAAGATGAAGAACTCCGACAAAAAGAAACAGGAAAATAAAACCATAATGAGGTTAACCAAATTAAGGCTTCGTCCTTGGCAAAGCATAGTCTATAATTATCCAGTAGATCTTAATCAAGCCTTTTCAAAGGATGGAGACTGAGAACTTACAGCAAAGTTTAGCTGTCGCCGTCGCCGGTCGTCGCTCGCCTCTCGTCGCCACTCCCGAACGCTCGTCACCTCACTCCAATCGCCGCCGCTTGAGCTTCGTGATGGGATCTAGGGCTTCTCTTCGTGATGGGATCTAGGGCTTCTCTTCGTGATGGGATCTAGGGCTTCTCGCTGCTTGAGTTGCCGGTGCTTATTCGGGTCATTATTTATGTTATATATGGGTCAGCCGGGTCAACCCGAACTGACCTGTTTTAATAAACTAGTTTATATCCACGTGTAATGTACGTGATAAAATATTAAAATATATTTTTATATCTTTTTCATTATTAATTTAAATAAGTCAGATTCATCTTGAGTTCAAATATATAAAATTGAATTATTAGATTTATTTGTATTTTATTGGAATATAGTAATACTAATAAAAATAAATGTATTGGGTTTTAAGATAAACTGGGATGAATATACCCAACTGGGATACTGTAATTGTCATTATGAACTATAGTTATAGCAATAATATTTTCTTACATTAAACATGAGACCTAACACATAGGTGTATTATACTTTTCTAAATGTATAACGCGTTAAACATGGTCTCGGTATATATTAGGGGGAAAAACAGAGGGTACTATAATTAAATAGCAGAGAAATTTCCGAATATCAAAGTAAGGGGGGAGAAATAAAATAAAATGCTAAACTAAGAAATAGTTCATCACAATAATACCAAAGATAATATTCAACAATGGTAACTTGATGAATGGACCACTAATATATCATAAATGCAGGGATCATAAAACTTGTTAAGATAAATTCAGTAGTTGTGAGCATATATAAAAACCCAAAAAGGGAAAAAAATGTTACAAAAAACAATAGGAAGAATGCAAATAGGCGCTATTTATAGAATTAAACTTCACTAAACAACCTCCTACAAAAAATGAACAAAATTCCAAAGAATAATTTGCATCATAATTATCTCTACCTAAGGATACTGATCAAGTTGCTCTAACCACATAACACAGAATCAATCCTATTCTATCCCCAATTTAAAAAATACCTTTAAGAATTCACACCCAAAAAAATCCACAAAGTTTACCTAGTAGCACTAAACTTTAATAAACGAACTCCTAGCAAAAGTATTCATAATTATCTCGAGCTATATTAAATGATTAACATTATTCTGACCACAGCACACCAAAACAATCCAATCCTTCAAAGAAATGAATAAGATAATATTCAATACAAGAGTAACTTAATGAAGGGACCACAAACATATTATAAATGCAGGATCATATCCTTAGATAATAATTAATGATAAGAAACGGTTAAATATGATTTTGTAATTTTATGTGATGAAAGCAATCACATAAGCATACAAAAATAATAATAAGTTTGTATGAAAATCTCTTATAAAAATTCTTAATTGTACTCAAAAATTAAGTTATGACATAAAATGAATAAAAATATTATACTTGAAAAATTCTAATTGAACCAAGATCAATCTTTCTCCACCTTTATCTTTTTCCTGGGCAATTCTAAAGTAGCATCTTCATCATCTACGTCGATTGTAATATCAGGTTGGAGTTGAATTTCTTGTGCTATTATATTTCCTTCGCCTCGTTCATCTTTTGTCTTTTCTTCTAACTTCACCAGGAATTTGAACGTTTTTCCGATGTTCAAAACTAATTTCTAGAAATATGGACTCTTATTATTTTTCTGTTGCAATGAGAACAAATGTTATTTTAATACTTTTTAAATTTTTTATTTTCTAAATTATTACTTGCATAGAGTTATGAATTACCTCTTTTTCTGTAATGAATTTTTTTGCTGTGCATCCAATAAGAGTTTCTGCTGCGTCAAAGAGTGTTACTCTTGCATTATCCATGCTATTTTCCATGAGAATCTTAACTAAGTACATGTAGTTTTCAATGTTAATTTCTAGAGATAGTTAGTATTGTATTTTAATACGTTCATGTCATTAAAAAAATATATTACATAACCTTGGTATTGGGTTATCAATGATTCTGCAGCATTTGTCATTCAGACACTCTTTACTAACGTCTTTATCTACCTTCTTGTCACAGCCTTTGCAAGCATAGAACCATGGCTCGAGCCTATTTAAAATAGTAGTTATCTTTGCCTTAAATGTGCAATATTGTGCCTGTATATTAACAAAATTTAGTTAGATTTAAATTTGTTAATAATAATAGGTTTCTAATATTGTACCTGTATCGAATTCTGGGATGTACGCATAATATCACTAATTTGAATTTCCTTTGCATTTTAAAAAAGCGTCGATGGAGATCCTTTTGCTTTTGCGACTTCTTCCAATTGAAACCTGCATATTAGATTAAAACATAATACTCTTTCATTATTGGGTTAGATGAAAGTATGTTTGTTCTGCTTACCATTCCCTTAAGTCTCTAGCTAGTTTAATTTTTGGGTTGATACATATTGTTGATATAATTTGTGACGATATGCTTGAGTCCCTGCAAAATTGAGATAATTATAGGATTAATTTTATGTTTAGCTATATTTAATAAGAATTTCAGTAATAAATTATGTACCTTGATATATAGATATTTTAAAATCTGATAATGCTATTATAGGCTTATCTTTGATTTCGGATTCAAGAATTGATCCTTCATTTGTAGCCAAATCTCTAAATAAAGTTGCGCGCATAGGCATTCCATTGTATATGAAAAAAGAAAGGACATTAATCTTATTTTTTTCTTATGATATTGAAAATAAGTATCATGAGTATACCTTTTATCCATTAGCGTGATTTCCCTCCTAGTGTCTGGTTTGTTATGTCTTGTAATATAGTTGATCGTCGGCTTCACGTTAGTTGTTATTGTAAGAATATATTTAAGTAATTTTATAAAAAGATTATGAATCTATAAATTTACGTTTCATTTTGTATTGAAGATTAAAGTAAGAAATTTATAAGTACTTACTAATTTTTATTGCATCATTCATGGAAAATGCTTCTTCAAATGGGACAAAGTTGTTCAATATGTTTTCCAATTGGAAACATGTTGGTGCTTCTTTAATAGATACGTCTTTTGTTAATACTAATTCAAGTGACTTGTGGATGTTTTCGTCAAAAGTTGTTCTTGCTGTGGAATTCATTATATCTTCGGTCGATTACAACGAATTCAAAAGTGGTAGTCTTTTTATAAGACCTCTTTTACACAACAAAGATGAAAATTACAACTCTTTAGAAACAAACGCAGGATCGTTGTTTGGATCGCTACTTACGTGGGTTCTTTGCCTGTGCCGGGGACGCTTTAGCCCGTGGACCACCGAATCACAGATCCTGGTTGAATCGTGAAGGGTTTGGCTTAATGATTCTTCCTTCGTTTATCGAAGTTAGAATTTGAAACGAGGATCTTATCAAAGTAAGATCGATCGTTCTTCTTGAACTCAAGTCAAAGCCTGAATGTCAAGGAATTGCTCCAAGAAGCTCTGGAACTCTGCTCAGTCTGCTTCAAAGTGCTCAAAAATGATCAGCCCCCTCAAAGAAATCAACTCGGGGGTATTTATAGCCCGTTCATGAATAGTGCTCGCGAGACAGCATTTGTTGTCTCGGCGAGCGAGACAGTGTTTGCTGTCTCGCTGGCCGAGACAGTGTTTGCTGTCTCGCCCAGCGAGACAGTAAATACTGTCAATATTTCTGGCCGTTTTTGCTGTAACTGTCTTCCCACGTTTCAAACTTCGTTATTCTGGCAGTTATTCACGTGATTCTCGCCCACGACGTTTCCCACGTTCTTGAACAGTTGGTCGCCACGTGTCGGTGGTTATACAAAGCAGTTTCTGAGTCTTCTGAGAGCTGTCTCGCGTGCGAGATAGTAAATATTGTCTCGCACGGCGAGACAGTGAAGACTGTCTCGCGTGGGCGAGACAGTGAAGACTGTCTCGCACGGCGAGACAGCAAAGACTGTCTTGCGTTGGCGAGACAGCAAAGACTGTCTCGCGTGCGAGACAGTAAAGTCTGTCTCGCATGCGAGACAGTCCATACTTGTGTTCTTTTGATGATTTCCCCCTTGAGCTGTGTTTGGATATCTTTCAGCATTTTTTAACGCCTACAGATACCCCCTCCAAAGTATTCCAGACTCAATCTTTTATAGAGGAGTTCTGGGATGCTTTGGATAAGATAGGTCTTACTTATGGTCGAGTAGATCGTATAAAAGAACCAGTAGATGGCTTCAACACTTGACCTCTTTGTCTCTCAGTCTATTCAGTGCTTTGTAGAATAGCTAAGATTCTTCCGGTATTACGTTTATCGCTTGACCGTTGTAGAGATCTTGAATTGAAGCTGAATCTATACTTGTGAATTCAACTTTTGTCATCAAATTGATATCGCATTGTTAATCACTGTATCAGTCTTCATAGGAATACAGTTTATGCTCATGTATTTTTGGAGTTTTCAAGAAATAGTTTAACCTCGTATACCCGTTGGGAGGTAGCCAGGTTATTCTTAAGATTATTTTGAGTGATATTCTCCAGAAACTTCCTGTTGAGGGTAGGAAAACAGTTTAGACTCGTGTACCTATTGGAGTATTCCTGTCTCTTTTTTGTTGGTAGAGATGAACCCGAAATTGGAGAGGAAGAATTTTATATTCTATCTTCTGTTCTCTTTTTTGTTGGTAGAGATGAACCCGAAATCGGAGAGGAAGAATTTCATATTCTATCTCCTGATCTAAAGGAAACTCAACGTGGGATCTCCACTTAGAGAATCTGGACTGGTTTGAATAATCCTAACTGTCGTAAGGTTTGATTATTCAATTTGTGGACCTCTCGTTCATGGATTGAATCGAGAGGGGATTTTGGTTGTGGTCCTAACTGTTTAAAGGTTTGACCAGGTAACGGTTTGAGATGACCCTAACTGTTTAAAGGTCTGATCACTCAATTTGTGG
>BQKN01064082.1:200245-215217 GCA_022839385.1 Asparagus kiusianus
ATATATATATATATATGAATAATTTATTATTGAGTTTAATGCAAACATTAGCTTGAAGCCATTTTAGGCGAGAAAGTGTTGTGTAGTAGTTATGTTATCCAAAAACCAGAGAATAAATTTCTACAAAGGAAAATCATATGTCATATTACCATTAATTTATGAATATGTATGAGCAATGCAGATAGTTAGACAAATTATCGTAAATTTTCATGAAATTTCAATAGTAAATGATCAACTATAATCATTGTCACAATTAAAAAAAATTATTGATATTCTTTACTGACCTGATACTTGTAGTTATGGAATAAATCTTGAGTACAAAATTGGAATTGAGATGGTATTATCCTATAGGTAAAAAAAATTATGTGTTAGACAACAAAAAACTACATGAAAATTATATCAACAACAATAGGGGACAAAAGTATACCAAAAAATTATAATACACCTTAATAAAGAGAGTTTAGAATTAATTAGTCAACTCTTCTTTCTAAACAATAAGTTTGATGGTACCAACCAAGTAATCGGACAAAATGTATTTTTTAACAATTGTAATAAATCAGATTATATCCAAGAATAAAGAGAATAGATGAAATTAAGAAGAGCTTATACTAAAGTTTACTAATAAAACAATTTACTATAAGTAAAAGCAATTTGATTGCTTAGGAGTTAAGACATTGTTTTAGCTCTAATCGAGAAGTTTCAAAGCCCAGAATATTCGTAAACAGTGGGTGTAGAAATTCCACCTCATAAAACCATAAAACCATAATGTATTTGTGCAAAAGCCCACAATATTCTTGCTCAAAGTCAAGGGAGTTCCCCTACCCCTGCCTCCCCGCTTCTACCTCCACTGTCAACTGCCCTCCGCCGCATTCACCGCCATCTCAGTCGCCAGCGGCAGAGGACAATGACGTGGTGGTGATCGGCGGTAGCCCTGGGGGCTATGTGGCGGCGATAAAGGCAACACAACTGAGGCTCAAGACCACGTGCATCGAGGTTATGTTCAAGCGAGTGGATTTGGATCAGGACGAGAGAATTAGCGGATATGAGACTGTTGCTTTCTTCCGAGGATCGAATTTGCCCCAACATATCTTAGCGCATGTGTGATCCTCTCTTTCTTCAGTTAAAATTTGGAGACTTGTGAAGAAATCAATCGATTTGATGTAATTTTGGTTTATGTAGTGAAAATTTAGCATTTTTAGCTTTTGGGTGATTATACTGCTTTTGGAAATGATTTATGAGTTGATTTTCCTTGAATTAACACTTGTATGCCTTTTATGAATGGTAATATTGGTGGTTATTAATTTTTTCTCCCCATAAAACCATAATTTAAATATCTCAGAAGAGTTTGTAGTTGTGCAAAAGCAAGAATAGTTTACAAATCATGTGAATTTAGAGAAAAATTGTGCGCTTCAATTACCAAAAATATGTTATTATTAAAGATGAATAACAAATGTATTTGCTTCTCGAGAAGCTGTGGTGCCAAAATATGTTGTACATTTCTCTATTTAAGTAGTATTTTTTGTCCTTTATTTTTTATGTTTATTTTTTTGCCTTTGTTTGGGTATGGGGAAGGTAGGGAGGGGGGTGGTGGCTTCTTGTATTTAAATGAAATTAAGAAGAGCTTATATTGAAGTTTACTAATAAAACAAATTACTATAAGTAAAAGTAATTTGATTGCTTGGGAGTTAAGACACTGCTTTAGCTCTAATCAAGAAGCTTCAATATTCACAAATCACTCAAAAGCTTTAATGTGTCACCGAATATTATCCTAATTGGGTTTTGCATTCATATCCAATGATGGATTATATATAACCAATTAGGATAATATTCGGTATGTTGAACGCCATAAGACCCGTCGTGGTCTTCTCCTTCGCTATGTTGAACGCAACATTACGAGTCAACGTCAATCTGATAACTCCGAGGGCTTGTCTGTCTAGAAGGTTCCACTCATCTGCCTTTATAGAATCTGGCTTCTTCCCCGATAGTGGTTGATACAGATTTTTCTGATACAGATAATCCTCTATCTGCATTTTCCAGAATCCGAAATCTGTTCCATCAAACTTCTCAAGTCTTATTTTTCCTTCATCTGCAGCCATGGCTCCCACTCGAATCTGACTTCCTCTAGATCGTTTCACGCTCTGATACCAATTGTTGAGAATTTACCCGCCGGGGCTACGCAAAACCCCTAAGACAGCAGAAACGCAGAACAGAAAAAGTACACCAAGATTTAACGAGGTTCGGCAACTGCCTATGTCCTCGGGAGCCACACAGTAAATTCCTTATTAATCTAACAAAAAATTATAATTCACGAGCAAATCTCAAACTTGAGGTTCCTCAATAAATACAATCATTCACTGTAGCTACAGTGAATATTCTCCTCTTCTTTAATACCCCTCTCAATTCCCTCTACAAATAAATTTTCTCTCCTCTCATAAATCCCCTTCTCAAATCAAAACCCCTCTCTCACAAGTCTCTGAGAACGAAAAAGCAGAGAGAGAGAGGGAGAGAGAACGCAAAATGAAAGAGAGAGAGAGAGAAGGGGCAGAAGTTCGCCGCCGCCAGAAGAAAACGAAAGGGAAGATCACTCATGGTTTGAGCTCTGGGTTTCCCTTTTATAGGGAAACCCTAGCTCCAGCTCGAGACAGGCTGTCGACAGCCTGTCTCAGAGCTCGTCTGGCGAAATCTCGCCTGCCACGATTTCGCCCGCACTCGCCTGACAAGAGTCCGCCAGCTCGAGTTCACCTGCTCAAGTTTCGCCTGAAGACCCTCATGCTCGCCTGCAGATCTCGCTTACAACTCATCAAGACCTCGCCAGAATCTCAACCTCGCCTGCACGAGCTCGCGGGATCTTGATCTCGACCTGGACCTCGCCCCCAAGCTCGCCTGCAAGGTTAGATCTCCACTCGATTCCAACACATTTGCATATAGAATGATTATGATCTGCACTAAGGCTGCGTTTGGTAAGAGGATAAATAAAGGGATAAGGAGGTTTAACACTCCATTAGCCTGCCAAACAGAAAATAATGACAAAGGGATAACAAACCCTCACGTGACCCTAACAGCCCATTTATCCCGTCTATTGACGGGTTAACAATTCCTCGTCAGAAGGCGGAACAACACTTGTTCCGCCTTCTCACGCGAGGGTAGGCAGCGGAATTTAGGATAAAATCTTATATGGATCTTGTGCGGGTAGGCAGTGGAGTTCGGCAGCGGGGAATTAGGCAGCGGAATTTGGAGGGAAAGAAGTAGAGGGAAATTTTTATAGGAAAATTTGGCTGGACTAGGCAGCTGAATTAGGGTAAATTCCCCCCCCCCCCCAAATTATTTCGGGTCCATAGAGCCAAGAGGAGGAAGAAGGAGATCGAGCGTCGATCGAGGCGACGACCGACGTCGAGTTCCCGAAGCGAGCGTGGAGGAACGAAAAGGCTGCGCCCGAGATCCT
The DNA here is from genome assembly GCA_022839385.1 of Asparagus kiusianus. Lineage (NCBI taxonomy): Eukaryota > Viridiplantae > Streptophyta > Magnoliopsida > Asparagales > Asparagaceae > Asparagus > Asparagus kiusianus. The sequence goes on from BQKN01064082.1 coordinate 203,688, forward strand.
CATCTTCGAATCAGAACTCGTCCAGAGATCTAGAGAGCAGATCCAGCTACTTGTAAGAAATCAAAACCCTAATCTAAACCTTAGATCTTGATTACTGCTGAGGAAGCTAATTTAAACCCTAGATTTTGCTCCTTGGATCCTGAGGGAGGATTCAGTAAATTGTGAGAATCCTAAGCCCTATAAATTTGAATAGATTGCTCTAGCATTTGTGGTTCTTGCTTAATTGACTACTAATCGAACGTAAAGATCCTTTTTTTTAAACCTTCAAGGGAAGGGGAAGCTCAAGCTACTTAAAATCCTTGAACTCTAACATAATTCGGAACAATATCCGTATTTTTATGTATAATTGTTAATTTGAGAGGATTTTGATAGAAGATCTTTCAGTGTATTCTCGCATAATGTACTTACAAAACCTTGAGATAATTTTCAAGTCTTCCATGTATTCTCACTTCATGTATTTCATCTTTTTTACCCCTTCCATAAATTCGTGTTTTCTAGCTTAATTACAAATCAAGATTTCACATCCATTTGGTTATGAAAACTAAGAAAACCCAATGGCTACTTTACTTGAATGAACTAACACAGAACTACTTGGATCCAGAGTAGCTAAGGAGCTTGCCCCAACATCCTTTGGTGGAAGAAATGTGTTTAGATGGACATTAGTTGTTCAGGGCTTTAGCGAGTAGAATTAGAGTGACAAATGTGCCCTTGGAAAATGTGCCCTTGGCTTATTTTTGTTTAACTATATTAGAGTAAGATTTAAGACCATTATGTATTATTATTTTTGAAATTTCATTAAATGATGCTGTTGTAGTTCTAATGAAATATTATCCTTCACCAATGTGCAGTTTCTGCTTATTTTTATTTAACTAGAATGGAGTAAGATTGAGGAAATTTATATTTATCATTTTTGTAATTTTTTTATTTATTGATCCCCTTTGAGGGGAAAAAAGACTAATATATATGTGTGGCAGTCTAACGAAATAATATCCTCCCCCGATTGACAATTCCCATTTCAGGGGATGTTTTTTTGGCTGAAGTGCTTTAAATTTGGCAGGATATGTGAGTTATAGAATAAGGACTCAAATGTAACTTCCTTCTCCATGAGGTTTATCTTTGAGGTCAAATCTCATACAGTGATGATTATGCTAGCTAAAGAGGCTACTTTATATGTTATTTATACATGTTATTGTTCTTTGCACATTTTAGGTCTTATAAATCTGGAATTAAATCTCTAGAAACCTACGTAAAATCAATTTTATTAAATTTTACAACACTGCCTGACTTCATCTCCATATCCCTTCTCATCCTCTCTCAAAGTAGTGAATTTATCATTATAAGAAAATTCGATTGCTCTATACAAATTTTATTTATAATATATATTCATATTCAATAAGTTGCCAATTTTTGGCAGTTTTGATGTTTTCCTTGGAAATTTAGGTGGATTAATCTCAAGGGAGCATATAGACAAGAATATTTCGTCATGGAAGCAAGTATTTAATCTTTGTAGTGGTTTCTTTGTGCATGAGGGAACATAGCCTGGATATTCTTAGGGTTGATGGTAGTTCCTAGTTTTACTTAAATTTCGAATGAGGTTTTTTTATAGTGGTTCTGCATGATAACCTACCATTCTGATGGGAACAGTCTAGATGATAACCATGATGACAATGCAACTCTGTACCCAACTTGCAACTCTGAACTCAAGTTGATTTCAGTCTATGAAGCTCTGAGGTGTCTTTAAGTTGGTGTGTTTTGTGATGTAGTAAGCCTGAAAGGAGTGAAGCACTAAATGTCAGTACATCAACTGTTTAGTATTTGACATAATTTTCTATCAAGTTTTACTAGTAGTATGAGGCAATAGTATGATAGATGACTGATTTTTTTTGGTTTTATGATATATTCATCTTGTGAACGTTTGAATTGACATGCAATAACTTTTCAGCTTAATGCGATTCATTTTCTTCTCAGTTTACATCTTGTTTAGTGTTAACATGAATTGTTGTGGCTAATATGTGAAAGGATTTATGAAAACATATTGCATCACGTTACTTGGTTTTCAATTGCATCTGTTAGCCATATATTTTTGTGCTCTTGCAGCTTGTGTTTTATTAAATTGTCGACATTTATCTGCACCCTTCCTCTTTCGATTATGTGAATTGCGAAGGGAGCGTAAAGGCCCCTTTCCGCTGTCTTTTGAACTCTGCCTCTTGTAATACCCTTTTCTTGGTCCTTAAATTTCCGTAGTTCTGTTACACTAGTATTCTCAAAATCACATGCTGATGAGCCTGATCTTTTCTTATTTCTGCATGCCTTCTTCAGTTTCAAAATGGGTGCACTGGAAAAACCACACCTTTTATTTTCTTAGTCTGCAACAATGGAAGATACCATGGATGACATTGATGAAGAGATGATGGATTCAGAAAACAAAGATGAAGAGGTTCCTCTCACCGAACCTTCAAAAGCTGCCATCCACAACAAAGAAGGCCTTCTCAAAAAGCTTGAAGACATAGTCTGGCTTGAGAATGCAGATTGCATCCATAGACTCACCATTGACTATGATTTTCCTGCAGATATCGATGTGAATGATGACTTGGCACGTGAAATGTCATTTTACACTCAAGCTCTAGATGGTACTCAACAAGCGTTTGAGAAGTTGCAAGCATTGGGACTGTCGTTTCTTAGACTACCAGATTACTACGCTAAGATGGTCAAGTCAGATTCTCACATGTTAAAGATCAAAGGAAAACGTTTAGAGGAGAAGAAGAAGATTGAGGAAGCAGAAGAGAGGAAGAAGGCGAGAGAGTCCAAAATAATTGCTAAAGAGGTCCAAGCTCAGAAGAATAAAGAGAGGGCTAAGCGCAAGAAAGAGGATATTGAGTCTGTTAAGAAATGGAGGAAGCAGAGGCAACAGAGAGATAATTTATTAAAGGAAAAGGCGAGGAAATGGATTTTGATTTGGATGGTGAGAAAAATTTTGGATCGAAGAAGGGGAGGCCAGGAGTTGCTCCTGGAGATCGATCTGGAGGAGTTCGTAGACACGGGAGTAATAAGAAGAGGGAGTAGAGGGAGACTAAGTTTGGCCATGGTGGTTGAAAGGGGATGAAGAAGCAAAAAAATGCTGATACTACTAATGATTTGAGGGGTTTTAACAAAGGTGAGTTTCTAGGGAATAAGAGAAGAAAGAAATAATTTGTTTATCTTTTTGCATTGTGTCTTATTCAGAAAATCTAGTGGACGTTTTAGTTGTGGCCTTGCTTTCCATTTGTTTTTGCTAATGGGATTTTCATTTGAAGCTCTCGCTATTGTACCTTTTGTTTTGGTAATGAAGTTTATCAGTTTTATCCTCGTGTTGTTTATTGTTCTCTGAGCAAATTGAGTAAGCTGAAGCAGGGTTTGTTTTATAGTGTGTATGTTTGTTGTCGGGTACCGCTTGTTCTTTAAGTATCGGGAGCATCTCAAGTTGCAAGTTTTTGAACTAAATTTTTGATGCTTTGAGGGACCAATCTTCTAGCTTTATGGTTTGCTCACACCCATTTATTATGGAGATTTCCTTTATTATTATGATCTTGGGTGTCGTTCATCGTTTTAACTAGCCTTCTAATGAAGGTATCAATGACTCAACTGAATTACATATTAACGTTTCAAATCTTTGAAATTGCTCAGAAGGTAAATAACGTGAAAATGATATTAATGGGGCAATTAGTTATAAACTTTTCAGTAAGGGCGAAATTGGTATTTTTAAAAAAAATAATGAGATTATTCTCCTTAGCCCTTCTTCATTTGCCAAACACAAAACACTTAACCCCTTTCTTAACTATCGAATCCAAACGGAATAAGAATATTTTTAACCTTTCACGATGGATTAACTAAGTTAACCATTCTCCTTAATCCATCTTCCTTATCCCTTTGCCAAACGGGGCCTAAGTATCACTATTTCTATGTGAACAGTGTATTTCATTCACATTTTTTTGGCTCCGTACATATCATGATCGGCTATTAAGCAATTAAAAAAAAAGATATTTAAGTTTCTACGGCTGCAGTGAAAAGCATCCATATACTTCACTAATCACAGCTTGATATACATGCACTTATTTAAGCTTGCATCCTCTTGAATTCTAAACAATGTGGGTTTGTTGAGTACAAGATAACATCTTGCTTTATAAAATAACGTGTGAAGAGATAGAGTGATGAGACCTATACTTTTCAATGTAACTAATTAACAAGATGGGTTCCTTGACATATATACCTCTTTATAGTTTATTTTGTTAAAATCTTCATGCCTATTTTTTTTTCAAACAACATTGCTTTTCCCCTTCTATATATTGACATGACAATTAAGAACAACACGAAGATGAACTATTCTCAAATTAAGCACCTGTAATAATTCATCGTCACGTAATTCCCTTCCATCATCTTAATTTAATAGGGAAAAAAGTGTATGTTGTTGTGCGCAGCGGAACCAGAGGAACACACAACTGCAAACGAGATTGGAACAAACAACCAAAACAAGTATCACAAATGCAAGACAACAAATTTTACGTGGTTCGAGAAATTTGCCTACGTCCACGGGAGCGGCACAAATAATTTTTTATTAATCATAAGAAATTACAAATAAGAGAGAAGATCTCAAACTTGAGATCTCTCAATCAAATAACAAGTGATTTTAATCTAGATTCACCGCTCAAACTCTCTCTCTTAATCTAGAAATTACTCTAAAACCCCCTTCTTTAATTCACCAACCCCCTCCTCTTTTAATTTTTGGGAACGGAACAAATGGGGCTCAAAATCGCGGAGAGAACAAACGCCGCCGCCTCTGAGAAATTTCTTCGCTCTCTGCTCGCGCTCACTCTAGCTTGTGAATAAGGTTTCCCTGTGCATCAGAATATTTTAGTAGTAATAAATCCATCTTTTCTCTCTCTGTCTATAATTGATTTATTAATTTCAACAAGAAGCGCTAAAAAATACTCAGACATTGAGAAACACTTGTGTTGGCATAATCCAAAACTCTTCGGGATATACGGAGGGAGGCAAGAACTAAAGAAGATACCTACAAAAATACTCTTTAATGAAATTCTTGAATATTTTTTATTGCTCTACGTTCCCCTCAATATCATCGTCGTACACTCAATAAATACATCCTCAAATTAATAACATCAAAAGCATTTCAGAATAAAGTCATCAAGTTAATTGACACAACTAATTAATGTCTTCTCTAGCAGTTCTCTTCATTAATCTTCTCTTCATTCTGCCCGTTTACAGCAGCGGAGGCTTCAGCATCAGTCTCATGCACAGAGACTCCCCTGACTCTCCCTTCCACAACGCATCCCTCTCCCGTTTCCACCGCCTCCGCGCCGCCGCTGGTCGCTCCATCGCCCGTGCGAACCATTTCCGTGCATCGGCGGCCTATAACGGTACCACGATCGTGTCGGAGGTCCGACCCGACACCAAAGTTTTCGAATACTTGATGAGCCTCAAATTCGGCACTCCTCCATCCGAGTACCTCGCCGTCCTCGATACAGGCAGCGACCTCATCTGGACTCAATGCGAGCCCTGCGTCGACTGCTTCGATCCTGAGAGCTCGTCGACGTACCGCACCATCTCGTGCGACGCTAATATCTGCTCCGATCTCCCCGCACCGAGCTGCAGCAGTAGCTCTACCTGTCAGTATAAGTATTCTTACGGTGACGGGTCCTACACCGACGGAATTCTCTCGTCGGAGACTCTTACATTCGATCCTGTCGTCGACGGTAAAGGTGAAAAGGCTATCTCCATACCGAACATTGTGTTCGGCTGCTCGCGTGAGAGCACGGGAACGTTCGACGAGACAGAAGGCCGCGGTCTCGTTGGGCTCGGCGGCGGGCCATTATCGCTGGTCTCTCAATTGGCGTCCTCTATCGGCAACAAGTTCTCATACTGTTTGGTTCCTCACTCTGATCAAAACTCAGCCAGCATATTAAATTTCGGTGGCAATGCCACGGTTGTCGGTCCTAATGTCGTCACCACTCCTATTGTAGACGGGGACGTCAACACATTCTACTATCTCTCTCTTGAAGATATTAGCGTCGGAGACGATAAGGTTGGCATCGGCGAAGGGAAGATCATTATCGATTCAGGCACTACATTGACAATACTCGACGATTCCATGGTGCAGCTTCTGGTCGATAAGATACGCCGCGTCGTTAGCTACCCGGTGGTGGATGATTCGAGCGGTTTATTCGATCTGTGTTTCGACGTGTCGGGTTCATCGGGGTGGGATGTCGGGTTGCCGGAGCTGACGTTTGAGTTCAGCGGTGCAGCAGTGAGGCTGCCGCCGACGAACACGTTCGTAGCAGCGGACGAACGGGTCGTGTGCCTGGCGATTGTGTCGAATGGAGGTGCGGACGGGCTTCGGATATTTGGAAACATTGCGCAGCAGAATTGGCACATTGGGTACGATCTGGGAGCAAAGAAGCTGTCTTTTGCTCCTCAGAATTGCGCAACACTTGCACTGAGTAAGTCCGGGGTGTATGGGGTCGGCAAGGTTTCTTGTTGGTGTGGGGTATGGGCTCTTGCTTTGTTCTATGTCTTCTCTGTTGGATCTTTGTTTTAGCATGTTGATTGGAAGTGAAATGAATTATCTCAATAGTTGATTACTTAGTAGACAGTTATACTATAATCTAAATCTAACACTCACCATAGCCCCCGATATTGCACTCATTCCTAATTTGCACTTAAAGAAAAAATCACAACCATTAACTAGATAATTAATGGTTGTGATTATGTAGTGGACCCTCCACTACTTTTTAGATAGTGGAGATGATCCAAATCCGAATCTATGAATTTGGATTCTCTCCACTACAAAAAAATTAGTGGAGAGAACATTACTTTTAATCTCAATCATTGATTACTTAGTAAGCGGTTATTGTTATGGTAATTCGCCATCTAAAGCTAAAATATCGAGAAACTGTCTTCATAGGCCCAAAAGAGCTATGGCCCAAGCCAGCTTAGCGGCCCAAAGCCCAGCCAAGAACAAATCTATCGACCCTCCAAGTGACGAGTCATCTTTACCGACGCGAAGTGCGGGATCAGTCGACCCCTCATAATCAAGACGACTCCTCAAGAGTCCGCTCGCCTCATAATCGAGACAACTCCTCAAATATTCGGCTCAATCATCTACTCGGCTATCTCCTCGGGCAGAAGCTCACTCGACTATCTGGTCGATAAATCATAGGGATGACTCGAAAACCAACCCGTCTCTACTAAGGGGATAAGATCCAACTAAGCTCCCTTCAGATATACATCAATCAACACTACAGTATTGATTGATCCCATCAAGATCTCAACTCCGACAAATCTCAGACATAAACAACTTACTCTGCTCACAAGTCATTTCCCAGATATCACTAAGATATCCTCTCATATGCTCGAATGACTTCCCTTCCAGTCACGAGCCGACATTTGTAAAGTAGAGGATGACTCAGCAGCCTATCTACTCACCCCACTACCGCCCTCCTGTGCATAGTCAAAGCCAATGGTTAGAATCTTAGGGCGAAGGACTATAAAAAGGAGGAAGGAGGGTAAGGTAAAGACGACTCTTTTTTTAATCTTGACTCTACTAAGAGGCTGGATCTTCATTAAACTCTGGGGATGATTTCTCTCTCTTGATCTATTTCTTTTTACTAATAACTCTAAAAGAGTACCCCCTTACAAGGACCTCAATGGTCCTGGGACTCTCCCTCAAACCCCACTCAAGCTCACCAGCTGACTTGACTATCGGAGGTACCACGGGGGAAACAAGCCTCGCCCTCTCACGGGTTCGTTCCTCTTGTTTATGCAAAAGAATAAGGAATTCTAGTACAATGATCGGGTATAAAATCGGAGGAGGAGTCGGCCTCATCTCTCATCCTCTCACTCTTCGTCATCAGCGGATAGTTCTCATCGACTGTGTGATATCGGACATTAATAGTTTGGCACCCACTATGGGGCCCGCTTTCTTCTCTAAGAAGACATGCTCAATTCTGAGCAGGGGCCTGATCTTGTTCATCCTTGAAGAAGAACATTGGAATCTCACCATTCAAGCTAAACAAAGCCTGGAATCGCATCATTCAAGCTAAGGAGGATTAGCCTATGGCTATGAGGAGGCAACATAGACGCAGCCCTCGAGGGCTTCAACAGCTTTCTAGGGAGTATTTGCCAAGCAAGCCATCCACCAGAAGATGGAACTGCTACCAGAATCCCGAGAGCCCTCCTAAGAGAAGACACACCACTACGGTGCTTGTCTGGCTTGAAAATGAAGCACATGCTTCTTATCACCGCCACAGATGAACTCCACCTCCTGGACAGCCAAGGTTACCATATTTCATGTTAAGGTTAAGTCATTTTCTATTAAGGTTAGGTCATTTCTAGTTAAAGGTACATTCGTATTAAATGTAAGTCATTTTCTATAAAGTTTAAATCATTTCATATTAAGTCTAAGTCATTTTGTGTGAGTTTAAGTCATTTATTGTGAAGTTTAAGTTATTTCGTCTTAAATCTAAGTCATTTCTTGTTATGGATATGTAGTTGCATGTAGTTGCATGTAAGTTATGTTGTATGTTATAAAGTAGTGATTTTTTAGGAAGAAAATGGACAAAGGAACCCTAGGAAAAAGCGAAAAGCAAAATAAATGAAAGAGCATATAATATTGTTATCAACAACACTTCAAAGAACTGGGCAAATATATTCTTTCTTGAAATTAGGTAAAATATATGCTTTCATGATCTTCCTTTTAAGGTTACATTATTCTTTATTAAGGACAAGTCATTTCTCATTAGAATACCATATTTTCAATTAAGGTTAAGTAATTTCCTACTAAGATTAAATCATTTCATGGTAAGGGTACTATATTCCGTATTAAGTCTAAGTCATTTTCTGTAAAGTTCAAAACATTTCGTGTGAAGTTTAAGTCATTTAGTTTTAAGTCTAAGTCATTGCCTATTTTGGATATTTCGTTGTCTATTATGTTGTATGCTATAAAGTTACAATTTTTAGGAAAGGAAGTGGACAAAGAAACCCTAGAAAAAAACAGCGAGGTCTCCGTAATATTTTCTTTATCTCTTCTTTATACATGATCTATTACTATCATAGTCTAAGAAACAATCTCAATCTTTGGCATTTCATCAAACACTTTATAAGTAATCTCACTCATCCATTTCAATTAAGAATAAACTAGCAAGATCCAATTGTAAAAGCCTAAAAATTTGAATATTTTGTGATAAATAATAATAAATATGTTATATATTTATAAATAATATATTATGATGTTTGAGTATTCTAGGAATTGGTTTGAGATCAATTCAATATATATATGTATATATATAAGAGCAAATGCACAATTCATGCTCGATGTATAAATCTGAAAATTTATGAACAGTAAAGAGATTTTATATTTTTTTCACAGATGTGGTTAGAATTTGGAAAAACTTAAAAGACAAAAGTTGTAGGTATCTTCAATATATTTCCAACAAGTCTTAGATCACCTCATTCCAAGGTCGGACGTGAAAGTTATGACCAAAATACTGAAGGCCATTTTCCTAGTCAAATTAGGATTCCTAGTTCGGGTCAAACGGGTTTATTTCGGGTTTGCATATATATAAATATGTGTTTTCACGAAAATTAACATCCTTACATCAGAGTTTCAAATCCTAGCAGCCCCTCTTCCTCTCTCTGAATCCCTAGCCCTAAAGTTGAGAATTTTGAGAGCTTTGTGAAGCAAATATCGACACGAGGCGAGATCATCAACGTGTAGCAAAGGGAAAACGGCTTGGTTGTACTTTTTTTGGTTGCTGGTTATTTCAGAGGCTTAGAACGACGTCTAAGGCAAGATTATCTTCATCCAAACCATTCCCCATAGTTAAATAACTAGTTAGATGTTTAATATGATATTGAATATATGTTTTCATGCTTGAATCTTAACATGATGTGATAAAAGTTAAATTTTTAATGTTAAAACATAAACCAATGCTAGATTAGTAATTCTTTTCTTACTATCTATGATAGTATCATGATCATGATCATTAGGATTTTTCATAATTTTATTTATATATGAGAAATTTAAGAGATGTACTAAATAAATATTTTCTGCAGAAAACTGCAGCAATTGCATCATGTTTAACTGAGATTTTGAAATATAAAATAAACTCCAAATTTAACCAAACTAGTGCCAAATGAAAGATATATGTATCTAGTTTTTAAAACAGAAGAATAATCTTAAAAACCATTTGTATAGAGAAAGATATGATCTTTTTACTAACAATATATCCTGTCGAAAAACGGATGCACATATATAATGTTTAACTAGAGATTTGAGATAACAAATGAACTCCAAACTGAACCAAACCTTTGTCATTTGATAGATGTGTGAATCTAGGTTTCAAACAGAAAACCATTCTTAAAAAAGTTTGTATAAAGAAAGATATATTATATTTACTAACAACATGTCCTGCAGAAAAACGGATGCACATATATAATATTTAACTGGAGATTTGGGATAACAAATGAACTCCAAACTGAACCAAACTTATGTCATGTGAAAGATATGTGAATCTAGTTTTCAAAACAGAAAACCATTTGTAAAAAATAGATTTCCTAGAGAAAGATATGCTTATTTTACTAACAGATATCACGTCTGTTTTTCCTGCTCGTTTTGTGGAGCTGTGTTGCGCCGTTTTGAGGTGCATTCGCGGAGTTTTGAGCCACTTGATGTTACACGTTTAGTCATGAATATGTTATGTTATACATTTAAGAATTCCAAGGGGATTATGATGAATTTTGATTTGATCATATTTGAATTAGATATAGTTCATATACATGTTGGATGTCGTTGATGAGCACAGCTTAGTACTATATGGGATAGTGCGTCGACACACCAGATATACATGGTTTATACATGAGGTAACTATCATTTATGAGCATAGCTCAGTATTATATAGGATAGTGCATCGACATGCCAGATGTACAAAGATTTATATGAGGTGGATATCGTTGATGAGCTCAGTTCAGTACTACATGAGGTAGTGCGTTGATATTCCACATGTACAGGCTATTGAGTCGGATTTTAGGAGGCTTGATCTAGCCGTCCGTCCCGCACTAGGGTGCGATGAGGCTCGTGAGCCGTATTTCTAGGATGCCTATTTGGTAGTCCGTCCCGCACTCATGTTATGCACTGAGATCACGATGAGACTAATGAGCCGTGTACACAGTTCATGATACCTATAGGGTAGTCCGTCGCACTGAGATAATTACTTGATAGCCTAAGTATGGTAGATGCCGATTATGAATACGACCTATCATTGAACTATATGAGTGAGATATGTTACTTTTGAAAGTATACAAAATTATGTGTTAGTATTTTATTCTATCTCTCCAGTGATAGTGGAAAATATTATAAATACGATGTGTTGATATCTTATTTTTTTACTGTCTTTTTACTTCTTAGTTGGAATCAATGATTAAAGATTCACAACTTGAGACTTATGGTATATACATGAGGGTTTCCTTGTTTGGATTATTT
>BQKN01064082.1:215227-278230 GCA_022839385.1 Asparagus kiusianus
ACTTATGGTATATACATGAGGGTTTCCTTGTTTGGATTATTTCGCTCAACGTACTACGTCTCGTGTTGTAGGTTTCTAAATGTTAATCCCACTTAGATACGGGGAATATGAATCTAGGTAGACTATGCTTAATAGATAGAGCCTCTACTCCATCTAGCAGCCCTTCCCCTGGGTGCGGATGGAGATAATCTTGCTGTAGCGCTCTGACGCTCTTGTTGTTGTTTCTTTTTCTTTTAAAAATACCCTTTCAGGTAGCTTGGAGTTCCGGAGAGCCGCAGGGTGATGGAGTTCTGGCATAGTCGCCGTCGCGTATTTTTACTTGTAGAGACTCCACTGTAGTTTTAAATTTTATTCAGACTTAGAGTTTATTTTCATTTTGTAAAGGCAATGAGCCTTAGTTCTACTTTCCGTTTTGATTCATGTTGAGACATCGTATGTTATTGCAGACTCCAAATGTATTTCAGTTTATTTTCAGTTGAGACATGACCTTTATTTATGAGATATCATCTTCTTTATCATGTCTATTATTGTCGTTCTACTTCTTTGCCTGTTTTGTACCTACGATTTTATTTGACCCCACTAGAGGATATTACTGTGATTGGTGAAACTTGTTGTTACACAGTATGGGTGCATGGCAGGTTTGACATCTCTGGGTTCACCTTAGACTGCAGCCATGAGTGAAAACAGGGGCGTCACACCAATCCACCACTGAGAAGTAAAAATATAAATAATCCAATAATGAGATTTGTTTAAGAGAAATAATGGAGGGGAGAGAATAAGAGGTCGTAGATGGCTTTAAGAAGGTGATGGTCTTCATCATGCTGGAGAGTTTAGGGAAGGAGACGGAGTGATCCAAGGAGGAGAAGATGGCGACAAACTCGAAGGAGATCTTGTCGTCGTCATTAGGGTTGAACTAGTTGAATATGCGCTCGAAGTCAGTGGTGACGGAGGGGAAGGTGGGAGAGGGAGATGACGGGGTCGAAGGGTGTGCTTGAGGTCAGTAATGGTGGAGGGTGAGGTGGGAGAGGGAGACAATGGGATTGGAGGAGTAGAGGGGGAAGAGGGAGAGAGGAGGAAAGTTAGGTTAGGTTAGGAGAGAGGAAGAATAGAGGAGGAGAGGAGGGAGGAACAATCGTGAAGGTTAGGGTTAGGAGAGAGGAGGGAGGAACAATCGTGAAGGTTAGGGTTAGGAGAGAGGAGAGAGAAGGGAGCAGAGGAGGGAGGAGGAATAAAGTTATCCACGACATTGACAATGATGTAGGGGAGGAGGATTTTTACGAAGAGAGTTTAGTTGGGAGGAGGACGATAGAGGAAAAATCTCGGTTGGTTCTGATCTTCGTAAGAGAGAGAGAGAGAGAGAGAGAGAGAGAGAGAGAGAGAGAGAGAGATCTGTCAGATTTATGATAGGAGGGTTAATTAAGCAATTTGGGAGAAAATACAGCATACACAATGTATACTGCTGAGTTGGAAGGGCTGTATCACACTTTTTCTTGGGCCTTTAGGTCTTTTACATAAGAGAGAAAGGTTGAAAGGGTTGCTCACATGGGCTTCTTGAATTCGGAGTCTGCTCACAATTTTCCCTAATGATAGTAAATCATACTCCCTGTAAAAGAATGAGTTCAGGAAAATCTTTCTATGGCCAATATTATCTTTCACTATTTTTAATATTTCATTTATATCTTAATCTATCCTAATCATAATTATATCTTATCTTAATCCTACGTGAACTATCTATAGCTTAACAATTTAAAAGATTATGTTAATAAAATATGTTAAACATATTTTTATGGTATTAGTTTGTAAAAATAAATAAATTATATGTAATCATAATTATATTATATCTTAATCCTACGTGAACTATCTATAGCTTAATAGTTTAAAAAAATTATATTAATAAAATATTTAAAACATTGTTTTATGGTATAAGTTTGTAAAGATAAAGAAATTATACGTAGCTAATGTACATACATAAAGTATTGCAAAAAATCTAAAATTTTTAAAATTATACAAAATACCCTAAAAAGTTTACAATTATAAAAACTATCCCGACGTCTAAAAAGTTAGAATAACAAACATGAATTCAAGAAATTAACAACGAAGAATTTAAAATTTGCGAATAACATCTCATTATCTCAAAAATTATAGAAACACCATCAAAAGTTCAAATTACAAACAAACATCTAAAATTCTAAAATTTCAAGACTTACAAACAACATAGATGAATTCAAGGGATTACCATAATGCACCTGAAAATTTCTGATATTTCAAAGCTTAAAATAACAAACATGAAATTAAAAAATTAACAGCAGCCTCCGAAGAATTTAAAATTTTTAATTAACACCCTCAATGTCCTAAAAATTATAGAAACTCCCTCAAAAGTTTAAATTATAAAAAATAACACTAAAATTATAAATTTTTTAAAATTTGCAAACAATAAAAATTGAATTCAAGAGATTACCCTCATGCACCTAAAAATTTAAAATTTACCGAAATTAACCTCATAGTTATAAAAGTTGTAAAAAAAACTCTTTCAAAATTTAAAAATTATAAAAAACTCTAAAATTTTAAAATATATAACTAGTATACATCAAATCAGAAAACTATTGGTAGACTGCTAAAATTTGAACTTTTAAAAAATTAATCTATAGTTTTAGCAATCGCAAAAAACAGCCTCAAAATTTTAGAGTTGTAAGAAATATCATGACATTTAAAAATTACCATCGACATATGAAACATAGAAGTTATAACTACCAAAGTTAAAAGTAATTTTTTTAAAAAAATATTCCCATAGTTTTTAAAATTACAAATCACACTCTAAAAGTTCCAAACCACAAAAAAAGGCTAAAATTTTAAAACTTGGCAAAGAAAAGTGTAATTGTTAGATATTCTTTCATTAAGATATATATATTTAATTTCCAATTTGGAGTTTACTATCCCTTTTCAACATCTAAAGACAGTCTAAGTTGATACTCGTAAACAAAAGCAATAAGAATTGACTAAAAATATCCGGTTAAGAAATAAAAAATTTTAAAAAAATTATAGCTTAAAGACTATCATCACCATATAAATTAAAGCAACTGCATAAAATTTTACTAATAAGTTGGAGCAACAAAACACATTAGTAATATTAGTCGATAGATGTTTAAATTCATAAAAATGATAAAATACTATAATATAATAGCTTAGCATTCAAAGAATACAATGAGTTACGTATGGATAAACTATCAGAATGTTCAAAGATATCATTCAAAAGAATCAAACTATTTCTATTGCAAATGGAAAAGTGACGAAAATAAATCTAAAATTCAGAAAACGTCCATGAATCATTTGAATTGGCATTAACATAAGGCATGTCTATTAAAGAAGCACCAACCGAGTTACATTGAAGAGTAATTTAATAGTTTTATCCCAATCAAAGAAAAATTCTCTACTGAAGATGTAAGAAAAATTAGTAAGAATTCATAATTTCATACTTTGTTCTTAAAATACTAAAGAAATTAAATATTAATATTATAATCTAAGGTAAGTTAGCACTAAAAAATGTAGGTATTTAGTTTAGATCTTTGTGAAAATAATATGGATAGAACGAATGTAATATTATTGACGTAACCGAAACTCTTGTTGGATGCACATCAATAGAATTTATTGTAGAAAAAAAAGTAGCTCTTAATCTTATTTAAGTAATTAATTAGGAACACAAATAATTTCATATATATGAAATTAATATTTATTCTCATTGAAATAAAAAAATTAAAGTCTGTATTTCAAGAAGTTTGTGTTGAATATCAAAAATACATTTAACTTTTTTGTGAAGTTAAACAACAATATAAAAGATTAACGCGCCCAGGAACGATAACGACAAAAAAGTACAACTCTAGCCCGATGTTACAATCGAGTAGATGATGAAGATACTACTATAGAATTGCCCGGGAAAAAGATAAAGGTGAGGAAGGATTGATATTAGCTCAGTAAAAAACAAAAGGAGTAAAAGATAATACTTTGTGAATATTTTATAGAATAGCTTAATTATTTTGTGTGAATTTAGAAATCTTTAGAATGGAGCTTTTTTCAATACTTTTATATGTTTGTGCAGATACTTTTACCATATGAAAGTATACTAGAGTTAGCATTAATCTTTAATTTATAATTTTTTTTGAAGGCTATCAATGATTAGGAACAAAATTTATATTCTCTTTTGTATATTTTAGCATACTTTTAAGTAATTATTTTGCCTTATTGGTTTTAAATATTCACCTTCTTTGTATAAAACTGTTTTAATATTTTTTACTTTTGTAACATTGTACTTTCTCAAGTAAAAATTGGTTTCATGTCAGTCAAAATAATATAAAAATTTAAATTAGCTTCAAATTATATTTGTTTTCGATCAATTTTAATATTAACATGAAAATTTAAATTGGGTGTATCACATTTAAACAAACATTAAAGAAAATAACTAATCGCAGTATTAAAGTTTAGAGACAAAAGTGAGCATAAACTACTAAAGTGAAACCGATGAATAAATTTTAGTTATAAAATAAGCTAAAAATACTTAATCATGATATTTATCCACATGCATTGCATGTGTATAAAACCTAGTAGATATATAAAAAGAAGTTTGACACTTTTATTTAGGTGTATCTACCTTTACAAAAAATGATCACTTTTTCTTTGTATTATTTATAAACTAAAGTATAATGGAAAGTAGACTCTAATGTTGTTTTTAAATCACTGAATAATCTAGAATCTTCTTAAAGAGAGAAAAGTAAGAGAAGGAAAAAGAAAGAGAAAAATCTTTTTTTATAAAATTATATTTTTACCTTTTGAATTACTACGTAAATAAGAACATATCCACCACTCATCCAAATTTTAGACTATGGCTACTTGGTTTTTTATATAATAGTATAGTATAGATAGTATGAATAGTATAAAAAACGATAATTGAGAGGTGTTAAGTGCTACTAAAATGATTAAAGGATTATAAATCTATTCCTTTATACAAAAGGGAGAAACAAAGAGCCACTGTTCATCAAACAGTAAATGCTACAGTAGATTTTATGTAGCATTATTACTGTAGCAGTTTAAAAATTAAAAAATATTACTGTAGCGCATGGGTATACTGTAGCATTTCGAAAATGGTACTGCAGCAGGCGGGTTACTGTAGCATCCCCAGAAAATTCAAACCAGGACATGTTAAAAAAGAGGGATTACTGTAGCAAAAAAAAAAAAAAAAAAAAAAAAAACCGTGCTTTGCACGGGCAGCAGACTAGTGCCAGTGAAAGTAAGAAAAAGAGTGTGCAAGTTGAATTGGGCCTGTATTATTGGGCCCTAGCCTATGTGATATCTCTGGCGCGGCAACTGAAATCACAGCCGTCCATTTTTTATATCAGCGTTCATTTTCCTTCTTCAGTTCCAGTTCAAAAACCCTGACCACAAAGAGGGGAGAGAGATAAATAATATAAGAAATAAAAGGAAAAAAGGGGAAAAAGCAGAAAAATGGAGGGAGGCGAAGATGTTAGCATGGAGGAGCTCGCCTCGAATCTCTCAACCTACAAAGATCAGCTTCATCAGGTCCTTTCTTTCTCTTATAAAGATGGTATTTTTAGGGTTTCCTTGCGTTCTAAATCTCTGTCGGTGTCAAAAATTAGTCAGAATTCTGTATGAAAATGTGGGAAAGCGATGTATAGAATTCAGAAGCTTAAAATTGGCTAAAGAACTGTCATTTGATCTTATTAGTTAGTTTTCTTTTAAAAAAGAAACACTTTATTTGAAAAAGAACGTTAATTTTGTAACATCCGGGTCCATGAGATTCATGTGAGAAGGGGGAAAAAAGAAAAAAAAGGAAATTGTTGTTTGATTGTGCTAATAGTTTCTCATTTCCATGATTAAAATTTGGTCAAATTTTCAAATTCAACCCATTTAGAAACTTAATTGCTAAAAACGGCCTATTTTCAATTTAATTGCCAAATTCGACCCAGTTAGTCTATTTTGGCAAAAAACTTTACGAGACTTCAAGTCCCGTGAAGTTTAAGCCCTCGATAATCAAATTGATTAGGGTGTATATAAGTTCACGGGATTTGAAGCCCTATGAATAATTTTTTACTTGGACAAACTTCACGGGACTTCAAGTCCCGTGAAGTTTCAGCCTGGGATTTGAAAATTTGTCCCCATTATTAAATTCATGATTACAAACAAGGCAACCTCAATCCCACAAAGTTCTCATCTTTTTCCTCACTCCATTGAATAAAACAACACCAACCAAAGATAAGAGAGATTCATTGAGGATCTAGTGCATGGCTTGATCACTGTAGCTTTAGGCAGAGATGGAGATTGCCGTGATGGCGACAGAGCTCAGGACTCCCCTGTGATTGACCAGGCCTCTAGATCCACTTGGGCTGAGGTCTCTCTTCATCCACTTGGGCTGAGGCCTTTAGATCCACTTGGATGGGTTTTCATTTAGGTTGGTGGAGGTTGGCAAACTGCTGGGCGCAAAAAACATCATCAAAAATTCCAACTGAAACTTCACATGACTTGAAGTCCCGTGATGTTTTTGTCCTCTTAATTACCCTAGTTACAACGCACTTAAACTTCACGGGACTTGGAAGTCCCTTGAAGTTTCATAATTTTTTTCGCCAAATTCGACCCAGTTTCAGCCGGTTGGCTGAAACTGGGTTGAATTTGGCAATTAAATTAGAAATGGGTCGTTTTTGACAATTAAGTTTCTAAATGGGTCGAATTTGAAAATTTGTCCTTAAATTTTTTATAGCTTGCAGAGACATACTTTTAACTTTCTTTGGCCCTTGGCTTACCCGAAAAAAAACCCAAGCCTCCATCCCAGTTTTTACGGTCGGGATACATGAATTCTATTCTTCCATTTAGTTCTATTATGGATCATCACCTCCATAAGTTAATTACTGTACCATTAGCCTGTCATTATCAACTATAATCTTATCACTTATTTTAAGTTCTAGTGGTGCATTTAATGGCCTCTGTTGTACTTGTACATGACCAAACCATCTCAGTCAATTCTTTCTCGTTTTATCATCAGTAGGAGCAACCTCTAATCTCCTACAATGCTTAACCTATCTTTTAAGTCTATATCCACAAGACCATTATGACATTCTTATCTCTACTACGCTCTTTTTCTGCACGTACTGTTTTTAATTGTCTGACAGTCCTATCAATAAAGCATCGTTAGTCTTTTAGTTGTCCTATGGGTACTCTACGGTCACATGGGAATCACCTCCTCTGTTATTAACCATCCTGATTTGATTCGATGAACTGCGTCCTCCTCAATCTCACCATCATGTAGAGTACTCGATCCTGAATAACGGAAGTCATTACCCATAGGCATTTCTTGACCATCTATATGTACTATACACACATTTCTTTTCACAATTTACTAAAACTATAGACACTTGGCAAGTTATTTACCTTTTTGAGATGATGGCAATTTGTGAGAAAATGTTTTTTCCTATGTTACATTGATTTCCAAGAAGCGAAATGATGAATGTTGTCAGTAAACTGGACTTTGGCGAAGGTTATGGTCTAAAATTTGATATGATTATCATTTAGTAAATTGCGGCTTTTCTAAAAGCTTAACGCGTTCTCATGCTTTTCATTTAATTGCAATATTTTTGGAGCTATAATGTAAAGTTCTTTTGCTTTTTTTAAGGGAGTAGAAGGAGAATAGAAGGAAATCTAAGTTAGTAGGATAATGTGTTACACCTAAACCCAAAGCTAAGCTTGTAGGATTACATTATAGCTGGAAAATAAAGATGCGCCTCTCTTTACTATGCAATCAGTGGCAGAAGAACTCTTTCTGTTGTTGGAGGCAAGTATAATATTTTGCTAATGTTAACTGCATGGATATCTGTGAGATTAGTGGTTGTTGAAAATGTCTTTAATTCAACATTATTTTGTAGATATTAGTACAAGTTGTCTGATGTATGGGTTACCCATGCATCTCCTTATTGTTTGCTTTCTTGTTTATTTGATCATCAATACCGATCTAATCTGAGAGTCTCAAAATGGAGAATATGTTTCCATGGTTACTTCTAATAAGCTTTGTTTATACGAGTTGAGAAGGATATGTGATTATTTACATGTGCGAATGTGATAATATGACTTAATAGGATATGCTTTATTTAAGTATCTGTATGAAGGATCACGACTACATATTATTTGTTGAATAGGCTTAAGTTGAATAGAGTATAGTCACCAGGTCATAAGATATATTCATCACTGGCCCCACCTATGTTTAGTAGTTTTAAAAGGTAGTCTCCGGACTGAATTCATATTGCATAATAAAATAAGCCCATTCCATGTTAGAGTGGGCTTATGTTACTCATAATGTAGTATGTTGAATTTTACATGATTTTATATCTTAAGTTATGTGCTCCGGTTGGTTGCTTGTGAACAAATATTTGTGCTCACGCCATACTTTTTCTCACCTCCGTTTGTTTCTGGTAATACTTTATGGACTTTACTTTTTACGAAGACAATCTCATATATTGTTGTTCCCCACTGTTGTAAATAGCGGCCAATAACGGCGCTATTGTGGCGCAAATAGTGGTAATGGAGCCTAGCACTACTATTTCATTGATTGTGGTGAAGAATAGTGTTCATGAGCGCTTTTCGATAGCCAAAGCGCTCGAAAGCGCGAAATAGTGGTAAATAGTGCTTATTTATCTATGCTTGAAGACTTCATTTTTATGTCAAGTTTCAAATAGTTAATACAATTATGTTGCTATTGATCATGTTTTTCTATGGTTTAGAATTTTTCTATTAGAGAATTGAAAGTTGAAAGGATGAGACAAATAATGGTCTTTTTGATAAACATATATGCTCTTTCATTCTGTATAGTAACCTTTTTTAATATTATGTGATTGTTAAACCTCTATTTCATGCTTAGGATCTCTATAAATTATCAAATATGTATTTGTAGAATTTTAGATTTCTTTTTTTTTTGAATATTTATACATATTTAAATGGATTGCTCTTTAACTTTGTGTTTTTTGCGACTGTTTTGTGGCTATAGCTCCAAATAGCCTTAGCGGTGCCTCACCGCTAGGCGACACTATTTGCTACCAGTAACCATGTTGTTCCCTTAAAAAATATATAGGAATGTTTACACTTATGGTTGCTTCTTCTTCTTTGTTTGGTATATAGGTTAGAAAACTTTTGGTTGATGAGCCGGGAAACTCAGAGTATGCAGACATGGAAAAGGAGCTTGAAGAGGTGAGGTTTTCCTTGAAGTACCTTTTGTCTCATGTCCATCGTGTATCAAATATATTTTATATTCTGTATAAAAATTTTCAAACTGTTGAAAATTATTCTAACCTCTATTGGTTAGATAAAGAGAAAATTAAAGATTGTGATAATTAATTTCTTTGCCATATTTCCATGTAAATTTCAGAAAGATGGTAGTGCCTTTCTCCTTTGTCCTTGTTTTGTTTCTTAGGAGGTACCAGATATGCATGGGACAATATATGATTTGGTGACATGATGGAAGTCACTATTTGATGGAGATTTCGAAGGTGAGAAAGGTGTTTATATCCGCCCCCCCACCCGGCCCCCCCCCCCCCAAAAAAAAAAAAAAAAAAAACACATTGGGAGTAAAGGAAAACAGAAGTCTTATTTGCAGCTATTGGAGCTTTATGAGGAATTATGACTGAACAAGAGAGCAGTAGGTGATAAATCCTGGCTTTAGAAAGATGCCCATCATCCTTTATTCTTGGTTCCTTTGTAGGCTTGTGGATCATGATAGACTGTCTGCTTGGAAACAGATGTTCATGCTGACATTCGAGTTCAAAAGTCGAAATTTAAATCTGTATCCTAATTATTGGATTGTCTTGTACCTTTGAAGCTGATATTCATGCATTGTTTGATGTTGTAGGTAATTGGTCTTACAGAGGAACTCTTAACCACTGCAAAGCAAAATGAACAATCTGGGCTGATATCTCATCAAGATGCCAATATATCTCCAGGACAGGAGCCGTTAACTGGAACTTCACAGTTTAATACAGTAAGCTTTTCTATATTTTAAATGCTATATCTAATTAGCACACCTTTTTTTGGATTTTCTGTTAAGTATATGTCTACTTGAGCCTGAAAAATTAATTGAGGCGCAATACAAAGGTATATCTTGCCGACAGAACATTGTCCGCAAAGATTCTTTTAAAAAAAGAAAGGATTTCCTATCCTGAACGCTGAGGTTTTCATTTTTCATTTTCTTCTTCTTGTATTAGCTTGTTTATCTCGATGCTTGCAGGTATGCTATTTTGAAATAGTTATTTTACAATACCAAAAGCAACATTAGCATCAGGTGGAAGCTCTTTAACTGTGTAATGATCTTATAAGAAGGAATAGCTGGATTTTATTTTGGAAGAAGCATAAGACAAGTTGACTCCTGTCTTTGCATACAAAGTTGACCCTCTAACTCACAATTTAGTGAAGAGTGTACAGCAGCGGATGCCAATAAATTGCCGTCTACTCTACGTTATGTTTTATGGGCTTATGAAACAACATTGTTTTCTTTCTCTAACCGCCTTTTCTTTTACTAGTATTAAACCCGTGCGTTGCTGCGGGTATTATTAACCAAGGTACATCTTTCGCCATATTGATAATATGATTTTTAATATAACTGTTTCTAAAAACTTCAGCGACATTTTTTTACTACTATTTACAGAGTAAATCTCCAAACCAGTTACCAAAATAATATACCAATTAGCAAGTTTCATCAATTTTCTTTAATATAACTGGAAAGGTTTATATTTATGAAGTGTCTGATACATGTTAAAATCATCATCAGCAAGAGCCCCAAAAAAAAGTAGATGTGAACAATTTAAAAAAAAAAAGCTGAACAAAAATTTTTACTTCAGCTTGAACAATGGATAAATGGCCAAAAATGTTACTGTAACACAGAATTTGTTCAAAAGGCAAACATTTACCGTAGTATGAATAGTGTTTAAGTTAAAATTTTCAAAGCAGCGTGGATAGTGGAATAAGTCTGAAAAATTACTGCAGCATGCACTGTACATTTAATGTTCTGAACTGTACTGTAGCATGAAAACCATTTACTGTATCATGAACAGTGTTTTAAGGTTTTGCTTTTTAAGTTAGAAGTAGTAGATGAGTAAAAAAGTGAGCTTACTATAAAATCTGTGTATAGTTTCAAGAACTGTTCTTGCATGTGTAACTATTGTTCGTGACTTGTAAGAGTATAGTTGTTTAACACTTACGATATG
The DNA here is from genome assembly GCA_022839385.1 of Asparagus kiusianus. NCBI lineage: Eukaryota > Viridiplantae > Streptophyta > Magnoliopsida > Asparagales > Asparagaceae > Asparagus > Asparagus kiusianus. The sequence continues at coordinate 226,474 of BQKN01064082.1, forward strand.
GGTGATAAACCAAATTACGACATACCTCCTCCTTTGAATATACCCATAAATGAATAAATCATTTAACATCATTTTGTTTGGTTATGTGTTCCTTTGTTTTCGTGTTGCCCTAGTGAATGCCTGAAAAATTCATATCCTAATATTGAATGTAGCTATCGGATCTGGAGCTACATCACCTTAGTATTCAGTAGATCATGTATCTATAGATATTTCAGGTATCAAAAGATAATTCTAATAGCCAAATATTTTCAAGCTTAATAAAGTCATTTTGACTTGTGCATGAACGAGTTGGAGTACTTTGATGTTCGAACGGGTTGACTTTTTTATAATTGGGAGAAACTTGATTTTGGCTCTCCCTCGTTGTATCTACTGATTAAAATTAGCGTTTTTACGAAGTAATCTGCTTGTTTTTATCCTTTTTGTTTGCATTGTTGCCCATTTTCGTTCGTATTATATGATGTCTTTTGCTTTAGGGGTCAAGTAATCATGAAGGGTTTCCTGTTGGCACAAAAGTTCAAGCTGTTTGGAGCGAAGATGGGGAGTGGTAAGTAAGAGCATTTTATTTAATTAAGTTGTTTGCATCCAAATTTCAGTTATTTTATGCTTTTGTCTTTTTCTGTGTTTGATTAGTTGAGTACTTAGGTATGATGCGACCATTGAGGCTATTACTCCTAATGGATACTATGTCCGCTACAACGAATGGGGAAACAAAGAGGAGGTAATCTTTTTCATTTTAAGCCATCTTTTGCATTTTGACCATCATATATCATAATCATATATCATAATCATATATCATATTTGGTTAAGTTGTTTGTCTGAAAAGGGTATGTGAATACCATGTATACCTTGGAAGTTTTGCATTTGATGTTTTTATATTTCATATTTGAGTCTGCTGTTCTTACGTGGGGTTGTCAAAATTGACATGATAAGCCAACCTGTCACATTTAAATGAAAGGTTTATGTATGCCCGGCATGCTTAAATAGCTCTTCCGAGCTTCGTTCAGGCACTATTGTCATCATGTTGTTACAAAAGCATTTATAGGGAAGTGATGGTAGCTGGAATGTAAAGTTGTGGAAACTAGCACACATGATTCTGAAGGCTGTGGCATTGGTTAAATATCCTGGTTATAGGAATTGGGCATCTAAAGGTATTGGTTAAATATGCTGGTTATAGGAATTGGGCAACTATGCGTTGTGTTTGTTGTCCATTGATAGGACACAAACTCAGCTCATCTTCACACCCAGGTTTGAGAACCATGCAGTTGTTAACTTGAATAATTTTCCATCACTGAAACATATAGATGAATGACTAGAAGAAGAAAATTGAGCTAAGGACAAGGGTAAACCTTATAATATGATTGTTTTGACATAAATGACCATTTCTTGTAAATTTTTATATTTAATAAACTAAATGAAGAATGTGAAGCTTCCATTTCTGTTGCATATAACAAACACTTTGGAGTTTGCAAATCAAAGAGTAAAAGATGCTGTCATATCTGGTGTTTCACCTCAATTTAAAATGCCCTACATTTTATCAATATACTTTGAGACTTTTTTTAACAAGACCTTTCAAAACACTATCCAGTGTTTTCTGTCCTTTAGATAGGTGGTAAACCAAGGGTAGCCCACCTTCAAATCAATACAAAATAGTGGCCTTTAGATTGGTGTCAATCAAGGGTTCTTGTCCCTTTGGTGGACCAGCTACCTAGTGGACATACCTTGGAGCTATTCCTCTATCCATTTAATATGATCGTTTAAGCCCTTTTTCTTCTGCTAATATCTTGAGTGGATGAAGAGGCTGAAACATCAGTTAGTCAAGACTTGTTGATTACATTAGCAAAACAATAGGGTTTAAAATGATAACGGGAATGAGCTAATCTACAAGCATTACCTATCGACATGTCTTTCTCAGCTATGTTGCAAGTAGCACATGCAAACTCGTTCTTGACCAATATTCATGGTCTTCTTTTGTTAATCATGATCCTTTTATTTACTACTGCCTCTGCAGTTATTTAGACAGACACTTTTCCCTGCTTGGACAAAGAGTTTGGAGGATGGTTATTAGTACAGTTCCCTCTTGACACGGATATATCGTTCGAGAAAATTTGTCAGTTTATCTTTATTGATTATCAAAATGTGGATTCTGGGATTTCAGTTATATATTGCATTGTAAACTTTTCCATTTATATTCCTTCTGTATTGATGTGATCTCTAACATCCAATGTGTAAATTTATGTTTGTTTAGCTTCTTTCTTTCCTGTTCTTTTCCATTAAGTAACATCATCTCCCCAACTATTTATTTGAATGAGAAAAATTAAGGTCCAGTGTTGACTCATATCAGGTGGATCCTGGAAATGTGAGGCAAATCCAAGATGGCACAATTAATCCCTTGCTAGAAGCTGAAAAGGAAGCTGAAGCTACCAGGCAAGCCATTAAACGAAAGATTGCACAAGCAGCAGTTTCTGACTTCCAGTCACGAAGCTTGCCTGCAAAACTTCGCATAGATCCTAATGATCCTGAAGATGTGGTGAGTTTTCTTTTTGTAAATCAATTACTGCATCTCTGACCTTGAGTAAATTGAGGCTATCACCCTTCTTCTGAAGATGCTTATTGTTATGTGTTGCTTCATCAAACCATATTTGTGATGGAAAAACCATCTGAACAGGGTTCACCCCATAAGATGATAATATGCATCTACTTATATTTTTTAAGTTTTTACTTAATTGCCAATCCTTGAGGTTCTGAGCTGATTGAGCATGCCATAGTCGTTGGCCAATCACTCCTAGAAAATGCCTACTATGGGGTCAATGGAAAGTAAAGTTTCCTTATGCCGTCAACTCCTAAACAACTTCCCTTTCTTGACTCAGATAAGGATTATCTCCCCCCCCCCACCCCACCCCCAAACCAAAAAAAAGAAAGGAAAAAACCAAGGTTTTAAATGTCGGATGTCGGGTTCATGTCGGACGGCTAAAATCCATGTCGGATAGCGGAAATCAGGGATATATCGGGGGACATGGACTAAATATCGGATTGCTATATAGAGTGATGCTCATATGTATAATATCATGTCCTAAATGTAATCTAAGCATTCTTAAATTCAATATAACCATACTTTATAAATTCTAGAGGCGACACCGACGATGGTTGGATTCCGACGTCGTAGGAAGACAGAGCCGACGACGGGACGTCGCGGGGAGGTAGTGTCGGGGCTCTTCTTCTTCTTCGCCTGCTCGGGGTCCTTCGGATGAGTCACCGACCACCATCTTTCCTTTATCCCGACGACGGGATACCATGTCGCCCTTGGGTTCGATTGGGGTTCAGATTTTGGGGCGCAACGGGAGATGGACGATGGGGGGCTGAGATTGAGGTGGGGAAAGGTGTATTTGACTCGTCGTTCACGAAAGGAGTGATGAGTTCTCAAGTTCACTGCAGCCCTAATTTTTTTCTTTTCTTTCTATCGGGTTTATAAGAAACCCTTAAACATGAGAACAGGTCAAACGAGTTTGAGTTTTTATTATTAAATCCAAACCCGATAACAAAAAATAGATCTAAAATAAAGGTCATATCGACCGATTTTTTAAAGCTGAAAAGTCGGTCGTTATGCTCGATATGGTCCCGATATTTTCGATTTGGCCCTGAAAACCGATATACGAGTTGAAAACGCCCATGTCGTGTCGCTCAAGCCCTCAAACCGACATGTCGGCTGACATGTCGGCCGACATTTAAAACCTTGGAAAAAACCCTGTTTTGCTGTTTTTTCTCGAGGGGTTGCTAAATGGTTTACTTTTGCTGGGATGTTTCTTTTGGGATTGGGGAGGGAAGTAAGTTGACTGAAATCAGGGGTAATCATGGGTTAAAGTGGAAGTAAGTTGACTGAAATCAGGGGTAATCATGGGTTATAGTAACTTCTACAACTTTCAACATTGTCATAGGAAAGTTAGTACCCTTTCAAACATGCACAGCATACTATACATGTTGCAGTACAGTAGTTTACTTTTGGTTTTGTTTAAAATAAAGTACTCTTTCCAAATATGCTCTCGTCTGTTTGAGAAGGAATGGTGGTCTCAATATGTCAACAAAATGCACATGCAAATTTGTCACTTTTCTGATCTTCTAATGTGCCCGAGAGACCTTGCTTAGATAGATGGTAAAATGTTGGGGGTTAGGTTTTGGGAAGTTCAAGGTTCAAGTAGCTTTCGTTTACAAAAATAGAAAAATTTGTTAAGTATATTGTGAATTTGCAATAAACGTAATGATCTCTGAATAAATGTTGTCATAAAATTATATAAAGGGCAAAGAAATGATAAAGAGTTAAGTATCTATTCACACTTATTATCGTAGTTTATTAATATATAACTTAGTTATACATTGATTGTGTTGTACATTGATTGGCTATCTCATAATCAAACGTACTTGTATTATGATGAATGCTGATCCCAACTGCAAGCCCCTTTTGACACCACTACAAACATGCAGCAGCAACCCATCCAATCCCATAAGGAACAATCTATTCTCTTCTAAAGACATGCCTTCTCCAGTTACAACCATGGGCATAAAGGCAGCCATCTTCTGATAAAATCATTAGTGTTAATTTTTTTAAAACTGTGCGATTAGGTTGGTCAAATGAAATAGGATGTTAGTCATCAACCCCTCTCATCCACTTTTGTTAAATGAATTTACAAATTTTAATAAGAATTCTATAAATGACTTGGATAAATCAAGTACCATGAGTTATCTTTGGGTGCTTTGGAAACTTGGCGCGTTAAGGTGCGTTATATGGTGATAGGAGAGTCTAGTTATAGATCCACAGTATTGATTATCAACGCATCCTCAATGACTTCAAACATACATGAAGATATCTCGCTGTTTTGGCTTTGAAGCCACTAGTCTCATTATAACATGTACTACACCAGTTACAATCATTCAGTCTCAAAGTAAGAATTTTGCGATCATTTTATTTTTACTGCTTAAGCCTTCTATATATAGGTATGGAGATATTGTCTAAATTCTCCTTGAAGCACCCAAGTCTAACTCATCTGCCATAACAATACCATGACAAACCTGTTCTGAAACGACAACTGAGGTCATCAAGAATTCAATACACCTCATTATTCGATTCCCTCTTTTCCTTATTATTTTTAGAAGAACATACTTAAGAGTAACCATGTGCTCTTTTCGCTCTATGAAGACGTCTACGTCTTGAGATAAGCTGATTTATGTTATTTTGATCCAAAGGTTTGCTCTTATTTGATGCCTTTTACTAACCATTGCAGAAAGCTGCTAAACGTAAGAAGATACATGCATTTAAGTCAAAAGCTCGTTTTGAGCAACTTGAAGTTGTGCAAAACAAACGGCAAAACGCTTGGCAACAGTTTCAGACGACAAAGGGAAAAACAAAGAAGGTAATTTTCAACATATCTTACTTTACTTGTTTGCTCATGTGGATGTTCCGTCTTGGCAAGCAGTTGGTTGCTTTTCCTATAATGATAATGTATCACGATAGGAAGACAGTGGTCTGAGTACAGCCAAAAGTTTGACATTTGGTCCTAAGTCAGGCATAGCTTATTTGGTTGGTCTGTATTCCCTTCCTCATAGGGGATCTATTTTAATATAGTATCCATATTGGTCTCGGGAGATGCTACTGATTAGTTAAATAATCAAATATAGTATACAAATCACATGTAGTCCATATGCCTATATTATAGTATAGAATTCCTGGACGTACAACATGTAAGTTTATATTTTCATCAAGAGGAGTCTACTTTGACCATTGAACAAAATTTTAACTTGATGTATGATCACTTTTTAAAATGCTAGCTTAGATTGGTTGTACACAAGCAAGAAATAGGTTGTGCACAAGGAACTATATTTCTTGCTTGTGTACTTAATAACAAAGGGTGTCTGAGTTTACAAATGAGGTTTACATGGTTATTGGTATGGAATTATTTTTTCCCTACTGACTTTTTAGCGAAGAGCTGTGTAGGGGATGTGCACCAAAGTGTACCTTTCCAAAGGTACTATATTTCTAGCTTGTATAATAACAGCAAAGAGTTTCAACTTTGCAAATGTGGTTTACATCATATAATTGAACGGCATGCATGGAAAAAATTCCCCCCGTTGACTTTGTTATGTACTAGGAGGGGTAAACAAACCTGAAGTTTTTTGTGTATAAGATTAAATGATCTTCTCTAGGCGATTCGCATGTAAGCGCTAATTTCTTAATAATGATGGGATCCTTTTAAGGGGCTTGCAACATAATAAGAATGATGATCGATATTAGGGTTTTAATATGGGGAATCTATTCATCTCTGAGATTGACATGGGTTGTAATTCAAAATTATTTATTTATTTACTTTGTTTTTTACATGGGATCTAAGAAAGATGATAAGCTTTCCCCCTTTCTCGGTGGATTATGCAGATTGGTTTCTTCTCAGGGCGCAAACGAGACAGCATCTTCAAGTCTCCAGACGATCCAAAGGGTAAAGTTGGAGTAACCAACAGCGGGAAAGGACTGACCGACTTCCAAAGGAGGGAGAAATACTTGCAACTCAAGGGCGCAAATATCGATAACGAGGACGACTAGGATGCTCGCAATAATCCATCGTCATATAGAGCATTTAATCGAGATGTAGTTTGATCTAAATGCACTTTTACTCGCCATCGTGCTTTCCTTCATCTCTAGAGTCCAAAGCTTAAGAAGTTGTGGATGATTTTTGACGATGTGATCTTAGTGTACTAAGGCCACTACCGATTACTGCAAATATGGATGATGCTGTACGATGACTGAAATGCTTTAGATCCGACTCTTTTACTTGTCAATCTGGTGCTTTGATGTGTTTGTGTGCACAGAATGTGCGTGCATTTTCCCCAGTGGTTAATTGCTGTAGTCTAGAAGTTGTATTGCGCGGGAAGATCAGGCATTTACTCAACCTATTTTTTAAATATTTAAAACAATATAGCAATTTTCAAGGAAACTGTGCCATTGTATGATCATTAATCAACATATCATTTTTTTTTATCATTAACAACATGCAACATTTAGTAACTAGGAAAATAAAAGAAACAAAAAAGTTGGTTGCAGGGGGAGGAGGGGGTTGCATACATACCCTCAAATCCTCAAAATTTACAACATTACGTCCCAAATTTTTTTATTTGCTAAATTACCTAACAAAACTAACATGTCGAGTCTTTCTACTGCTCCCACTTAAGAATGTTGTTTTTTTAAACAATGCAATGGAAAAATTCTCAGTAATTTTCAATAGTCTTGCAACAACTTCTCATTTAAAAAAATTAAAATTGTGAAGTGGAAGGGGTAGAAATAAACAATGTAAGAGCTTTGGGGGTAGTGATGTAAATTTGGAATATATGAGGTGTATATATGCAAAACAACCCAAAAAATATACGTCGGTTATTCAATGATGAGGCCTGGTTCAGTCCGCCGCACTCTGTAACATCGGATGCAGGTCACACTACCAAACCCAACCCGACCCAGAACAAAAACCGATACATGCTTCGCTTCATTACTACTAACAAATCCATAATTGATTTTGTTAGCTTGCTCCCCCCTCTCCTACTTGGGCTCGCTTAAAACTCTAGTAGGATAATCTCTGGTATTTTTCGAGCGAACTTATTTAGGGTTTCATTGAATTATCACATTGTTTTCGTAATTTAGGTATTGCATTATAATGTATTATGTAATTTGGGGTTCGATTCCTGCAGCGGACCCCAAAATTTGGGGATAAAGTATCTGATTGCTATTTCTTTTCAGTTTATGATCCTTATATTGTTTCGATGATAAAAAAGTATAAAGAGCGTGAATTTTGGGTTGATTTGGGAGAACATTATTTTCTCTTCTGAGTTTATAAACCTCCTTCTGCGTGAATTTGGTGTTGAATATCGTAACATATAATCCTTGATTTCTCTTATGTTACAACAACAGTAAGCATTTTTCCCCTTCAATGAAAATATGTATGTCGAGATGAACGGGTGAAAAATAGGGCATAAAAGTTAGTGGTTATTTGCACCTTGATTCATCTGATTGTTATTATAACTAAAAACCATAGGAAAAACACATTGTTTTGTCACTGTAATTTATATGCCAATAAGTAGAAGTAATTAGGGAATAACCCAGGGTAAATAACATGTAAATTGTATTGTTTGAGCTTATTTAATTGATTAGGAGCTGAAAAGATCAGGTTTTTTTTTTTGAAAAAGCAGGTAGGGTAACCTAACCAGCCAAGTTCTCAACAACACTCTTTCTCAAAAACAAAGGGACAGAAACAGACCAAAAACAAGATGACAAACAGTTAACCGACTTAGCTAGAGAATGAGCAACATCATTACCAGTACGCCTTACATAAGAAACTTTAGAGTAGCCAGCAATAATAAGACCAGTGCGAACTTCATCTGTAATAGGAGCTAAGGAAGCAAAAGGAGAAGGAGAGTTCATCAAGGAGACAACCTTTAGAGAGTTAATTTCCACCAATGAAATCATCCAGTTCATATGCTCAAAAAAGTGAATGCCTTCCAGGACATCCAATAGCTTCGCATGATCCACAGACATAGGACCCCTGATCACCATAGAGTAGCAACCAATCACATGTCCATGATGATCCCAAATAACACCTCCTAAACCAATAATATCTCCTTCCAAATGAATAACAACATCTGTGTTGAGCTTTAGCAAACCAGGAGCATGAGGATACCAAACAGAATGTCATTTGAAAAGGGTGGCAATGTCACGGGAGAAACCTCTAACTCTATCCCCTTCCTCCACAAAACAAAGAATCCGAGTCACAAAAGATCAGGTTAATGCTACGTAGTTGTGTTACGTCAAATGCAAATGGTAGTCGTAAGAGCAAGGGCAGCAAGCTCGTAAGAGAGCTCTCAAGGCTGACGTGGTGGTGGAACGATTCCGCATACCCTCCAGCAACCTCCCAAGCCCGCTCTCAAGGGCTCTCAAGGCTGACGTGGAGCTTGCAGCCATCGGAGCTCCCAAGCGTTCCACAAATTTGTGGAGCGCTTGGGAGCTCCTAACTGGCCGGAGTTTAACAAAAACCCCCCCAACAATCTTTCACCTTCGCAGATCAGCCCAAAATTGAAGCAAAAATCATACCTTTTCGTCTCAAATCGATCCGATCGGCGGCGGCGACCTTCAGCAGATGGTCTTCATTCAAGACGGCTCCGATCGGCGGCGGTGGAGGATGCGGTGTTGGTGTTCGGGGTTGGGGAGCCAGAGATCCGCGGTGTTGGAGACGGTGTTGGTGTTCGGGGTTGGAAACGAAGAAGAAGGGGCGCTGACGGAGTTGGGGAAACGAAGAGGATTTGGTGATTTGGGGAAACGAAGATGAGTTGGGGAAGAAAAGAATGGGCGATGACGAAGATGATTTGGGGAAGATGAGCCAGAGTTTTTTTAATTTGCTGGGTTGAGTTTTATTTGGGTTTCACATTCGCAATTGAACAGTAGTAAAAATGCCCGTTAAATATTAATTGAAAGTACTGGGTAAAATATTAAAATAGAAGAGGGGTTTTTTTGATATTGTTGGAGCTCCTAACTAGGAGCTTGTTGGAGCTCCATAAAAGAAGGAGTGTCTCCCAAGGCTTATTTTTTAATTTTTTATTCTAAAATGCTTGAGAGCTCTTGAGAGCTTGCTGACTAGGACTCCCAACTGGGAGCTTGCTGCACTTGCTCTAAGTCTTCAAGCAAATAGAGATGGTATGAATTATCTGGTTATTATTATTATTTGTTTACATCATAAATGTTATACATCTTTCTCCAGTAGAGGTGACTTTTTAACTTTGAAATGAAGTTTTCTAGGAGATGAAGTTTCTAACAATTTACTTTATGATCTGCTCCACTTGCGAGGTGTTGGAGAAATGCCAAAATAACCCCTCTCTTCTTTTTGAATTTACTTAAGTTTAAAGTCGACCAGATGTAACAGCGGAAAAAAGAGATCTATATCAAGAAGTTTCTTAATTCAAGCATTCAAATAATATATAGATTTCTTGAACTGATTATTTATTCTATTTAATACTCTTAGTTAAATACAATGAAATAGAGCAACTGTCTAAGGATGATAATTCGTGGAATTTAACTGGCTTTATATCTAAAATTTAAGCTGATTTTAAATTGATTTTGTTCATTTTCTACACGAGAAGCAAATTAAGACTGCAACCTGTATTTTTTAAAAGAGTGGTACTACATGCACACCCTTCCACCACACCTTGGGGCACACCCCTCTCACAGCTACAGTGCACATGGCCCACTTTAGATTTTTTAAAAAATCTAAAGTGGGCCCCGTGCACTGAAAAATCTAAAGTGGGCCCCGTGTACTGTAGCTGTGAGAGGGGTGTGCCCCAAGGTGTGGTGGAAGGGTGTGTCTGTAGTGTTATTTTTTTTAAAACTCTTGTACACATCGAGAGTAAATTACGGATAACCCCTCTGAATAATCCTTATTACCTTGCAACTATTTTAATAACATCTACCATATCTACTTCTAATATTGAGAAGCTTTAAATTATAAATAACCTGTTTTTCATGTACGAGTTGAAAAATGTTAAGTGCTACTAAAATAATTTTAAGGGCGGATAAATGCGAGTGTAAGTGTAGAAAGCACATTGCAAGTAGAATTGGGTCATGTAACACTAATCCCTGTGATTTCTCGGAACAGACTACTGAAATCACAGCCGTCCATTTGTTATATCAACGTTCATTGTCCTTGTTCGGTTCCAGTTCCAAAAACCCTGCCTGCAAAGAGGAGATAGAGATTTAGAGGGGCAAAAAAAAGAAAAAAAAGAAGAAAAAAAAAGAAGGGGAAAAATGGAGGGGGGCGAAGATGTTAGCATCGAGGAGCTCGCTTCGAATCTCTCAACCTACAAGGATCAGCTTCATCGGGTCCTTTCTCTTTTATAAAGATGGTATTTTTAGGGTTTCGTTGCGTTCTTAATCTCTGTCGGTGTCAAAATTTAGTCAGAATTCTGTGTGAAATTGCGGGGATGCGATCCATAGAATTCAGAAGCTTAAAAACCGGCTAAAGAACTGTTATTTGATCTTATTAGTTTTCAAAAAGAAAAACTTTAATACAAAAATAATAGCAATTTAGTAACTTCTGGGTTCATAAGATTCCTGTGAGAAGGGGAAAAAGGTAATCTTGGCATTGGTTGTGTTAATAGTTTCTCATTTCCATGATTAGAACTTTAAATTTTTTATAGCTTGCGGAGACATAATTTTAACTTTCTTTGGCCAGCGGCTTGCCCTAAAATAAAAATTTAAAAAAAGAAAAAAAAAGAACAAAAACCAAGACTTCATCCCAAAATTTTTTGGCCGGGATACATGAATCCTATTCTTCCATTTAGTTCTATTATGGATCCTCTCCTCCATAAGTTAATTACTATACTCTTGGCCTGTCATTGTCAACTATAATCATATCACTTGTTCTAAGTTCTAATGGTGCGTTTAATGGCCTCCATCGTACTTGTACATGACCAAACCATGTCAGTCGATTCTTTCTCGTTTTATCATCAGTAGAAGCAACCTCTAATCTCCTACAATTCTTAACCTATCTTGTAAGTCTATGTCCACAAGACCATTATGACATTCTTATCTCTACTACACTCTTTTTCTACACGTACTGTTTTTAATTGTCTGACAGTCCGATCAATAAAGCATCGTTAGTCTTTTAGTTGTCCTATGGGTACTCTACGGTTACATTGGAATCACCTCCTCTCTTATTAACCATCCTGATTTGATTCGATGAACCACATCTTCCTCAATCTCACCATCATGTAGAGTACTCAATCCTAAATAACGGAAGTCATTAGCCATGGCATTTCTTGACCGTCTATATGTACTATGCACACTTTTCTTTTCACAGTTTACTAAAACTATGGATGCCTGGTAAGTTATTTACCTTTTGAGATGATGGCAATCTGTGAGAAAATGTTTTTTCCTATGTTACATTGATTCCCAAGAAGCGAAATGATGAATGTTGTCAGTAAAATTGACTTTTGCCAAGGTCATGGTCTAAAATTTGACATGATTATCGTTTAGTAAATTGTGGCTTTTTCTAAAAGCTTAACGTGTTCTCACGTTTTTCATTTAATTGCAATATTTTTGGAGCTATAATGTAAAGGAAGTTCTTTTGCATTTTTTTAAGGAACTAGAAGGAGAATACAAGGAAATCTAAGTCAGTAGGATAATGTGTTACACCTAAACCCAAAGCTAAGCTTGTAGGATTACATTATAGCTGGAAAATAAAGATGCGCTTCTCTTTACTATGCAATCAGGGGCAGAAAAACTCTTTCTGTTGGTGGAGGCAAGTAAAATATTTTGCTAATGTTAACTGCATGGATATCTGTAAGATTATTGGTTGTTGAAAACGTCTTTAATTCAACATTATTTTGTGAGATATTAGTACAAGTTGTTTGATGTATGGGTTAAATACATCCACTTATTGTTTGCTTTCTTGTTTATTTGATCATCAATACCGATCTAATCTGACAGTCCCAAAATGGAGAATGTGTTCCCATGGTCACTTCTAATAAGCTTTCTTTTATACGAGTTGAGAAGGATACATGATTATTTACATGTGCGATTGTGATAATATGACTTAATAGGATATGCTTTATTTAAGTGTCTATATGTAGGAGCATGACTACATATTATTTGTTGAATAGGCTTAAGTTGAATAGAGTTTAATCACTAGGTCAAAAGATCTATTCATCACTTGCCCCACCTATGTTTAGAAGTTTTAAAGGATAGTCTCCGGACTGAATTCGTTTTGCATAATAAAATAAGCCCATTCCATGTTAGAGTTGGCTCATGTGACTCATAATGTAGTACGTTGAATTTTACATGATTTTATATCTTAAGTCATGTGCTTTGGTTGGTTGCTTGTGAACAAATATTTGTGCTCACGGCATACTTTTTCTCACCTCTGTTTGTTTCTGTTAATACTTTATGGAGTTTACTTTTCACGAAGACAATCTCATATGTTGACAATGTTGTTGTTCCCCACTGTTGTAAATAGCGGCCAATAGCGGCCCTATTGCGGCGCAAATAGCGGTAGCGGAGCCTACTGCTACAATTTCATTGATTATGGTGAAGAATAGCGCTCGTGAGCACTTTTCGCTGGCCATAGCGCTCGAAAGCGCGGAGTAGCGGTAAATAGCGGTACATAGTGCTCATTTATCTATGCTTGAAGACTTTATTTTTATGTCAAGTTTCAAATAGTTAATACAATTATGTTTCTACTAATCAATATTTTTCTATTGTTTAGAATTTTTCTATTAGAGAATTGAAAGTTGAAAGAATGAGACAAATAACAATCTTCTTGATAAACATATACATTCTTTCATTCTGTATAGTATTTTTTTCATATTATGTGATTGTTAAACGTCTATTTCATGCTTAGGATCTCTATAAATTATCAAATATGTATTTGTAGAAATTTTAGATTTTTTTTATTTTTTGAATATTTATACATATTTAAATGGACTGATATTCAACTTTGCGTCTTTTGCCGCTATAGCTCCAAATAGTTTTAGTGGTGCCTCATCGCTATGCGACACTATCCACTATCAGTAACCTTGTTGTTCTCTTAAAAATATAAAGGAATGTTTCCGCTTATGGTTGTTTCTTCTTCTTCGTGTTGTATAGGTTAGAAAACTTTTGGTTGATGAGCCGGGAAACTCAGAGTATGCAGACATGGAAAAGGAGCTTGAAGAGGTGAGGTTTTCCTTAAAGTTCCTTTTGTCTTATGTCTATCGTGTATCAAATATAGTTTATATTCTGTATAAAAATTTCAAACTCTTGAAAATTATTCCAACCTGTATTGGTTAGATAAAGAGAAAATTGAAGATTGTGGTAATTATTTTCGTTGCCATATTTCCATGTAAATTTCGAAAAGATGGTAGTGTTTTTCTCCTTTGTCCTTGTTTTGTTTCTTAGGAGGTATTAGTAGTGTTTTAAATGTCGGCCGACATGTCGGATTTAGGGGCCGACCGACACGATATGAAGTTTTTCAATGCGTATTGCTTTTTCAAGGTTCATGTTTTATATAACGAGGGACATTTTCGATATGTCAGACGGATATATCGGGGGACATGTCGGCTGTGTCGGCCGATTTTTCAGTCTGAAAATTAACTTTTTTGTTCTTTTGGTTATGTATATCTAATCAAGTTTGTGTTTAAATTATTAATTTCTTAGTATAGCTTCCAAAGATAAAACCTGATCAGCTAGGAAAATTGGAAAAAACAACTAAAATCATTTCCATCGCTCATCTTCTCTCTCCCCTTCGACATCTCATCGGTCTCTTCTTCGAGTTGTTCGTTCGATATTAATATCGAGTGATCTTCTCTTTCCTTAACCATCAACATCGGACTCCTCTTTTCTCACTTTTTTCCTTTAACATCAACCCTAAGTATAATAAGTTATTTACTTTTTTATATGTTTAAACAATAGAATTTATTAAGTATGTTGAGGTTTCAGTTATGATATTTATATTACACATATACACACCATCCGATATGGCAATCCGATATGTTTTTCATGTCCCCCGACATATCCCCGATTTTCGTTATCCGATATGAATTTTAGCCATCCGATATGAACTCGATATCTGACATTTAAAACCTTGGGTATCAGATAAGCATGAGACAATATGATTTGGTGACATGATGGAAGTCACTATTTGATGGAGATTTTTATTTTTGTGAACATGGAAGGCGAGAAAGGTGTTTATCTAAGGAAAAAAACATTGGGAGTAAAGGAAAACAGAAGTCTTATTTGCAGCTATTGGAGCTTTATGAGGAATTATGACTGAACAAAGTAGCAGTAGGTGACAAATCCTGGTTTTAGAAAGATGCCCATCACCGTTTATTCTTGGTTCCTTTGCAGTCTTGTGTATCGTGATAGACTGCCTGCTTGGAAATAGATGTTCATGCTGACATTCGAAGTTCAAAAGTAGAAATTTAAATCTGTATTCTAATTATTGGATTGGCTTGTAATTTTGAAGCTGATATTCATGCAATGGTTGATGTTGTAGGTAATTGGTCTTACGGAGGAATTATTAACCACTACAAAGCAAAATGAACAATCTAGGCTGTTATCTCATCAAGATGCTGATATATCTCCAGGATATGAGCCCTTTACTAAAACTTCACAGTTTAATACAATAAGCTTTTCTATATTTTAAATGCTATATCTAATTAGTACGCCTTTTTTTTTTGGATTTTGTGTTATATATAGGTCTACTTGAGCCTGAAAAATTAATTGAGGTGCAATACAAAAGTATATCTTGCCGATAGGACATTGTCCGTAAAGTTTTTTTTTAAAAAAGAATGATTTCCTATCCTAAACACTTGAGTTTTTTTTTTCAATGCTATTTTGAAATAGTTATTTTACGATATCAAAAGCAGCATTAGCATTAGGAGGAAGCTCTTTAACTGTGTAATGATCTTATAAGAAAGAATAGCAATATTTTATTTTGGAAGAAGCATAAGACAAGTTGACTCATGTCTTTGCATTCAAAGTTGGCCCTCTAACTCACAATTGAGCGAAGAGTCTATGCTAGCGGAATGCCAATAAGTTGTCATCTAGTCTACATTATGTTAGATGGGCTTATGAAGCTACATTGTTTTCTTTCTCTAACTGCCTTTTCTTTTCTTTTACTAGTATTAAGCACGTGCATTGCTATGGGTATTATTTACCAAGGTATATGGGTCGCCAAATTGATAATTATAATTTTCATATATAACTATTTGTAAAAACTTAAGCGACATTTTTTATTGCTATTTACAGAGTAAATCACCAAACCAGTTAACAAAATAATATGCCAATTAGCAAGTTTTATTAAATTTTTTAAATATAGCTAGAAAAGATTTATATTTATGAAATATTTGATACAGGTTAAAATCATCATTTGCAAGAACCCAAAAAAAGGTAGATGTGAACAATATTTTTTTTAAAAATAGTAGAACAAAAAATTGTACTTCAGCTTGAATAGTGGATAATTGGCCAAAAATGTTACTGTAACACAAAGAATATGGTCAAAAGGTGAACATTTACTGCAGTATGAATAAGGTTTAAGTTAAAAAGAAATAAATTCATAAGCACCTAACCTAATTATAGAAGAAAGTCTATAAACTCAAAAGAGAAAATAGTGTTCTCCCAAATCAACCCAAAATACACGCTCTTTATACTTATTTATTATCGAAACAATATAAGGATTAGAAATTGAAAAACGGAATACCAATCAAATATTTTATCTCCAAATTTTGGGGTCCGCTGCATGAATCGAGCCCTAAATTACATGATCCATTACAATGCAATAGCTAAATTACGAAAACAATGAGATAATTCAATGAAACCCTAAATAAGTTCGCTCGAAAAATATTTTAGATTATCTTGTTAAGGTTTTAAGCCAGCCCAAGGAGAAGAGGGGGAGCGCAAGGTAACAGAATCAGTTGTGGACTTGTTAGCTGTAATGAAGCGAAGCATATATCAATTTTTATTTTGGGTCGGGTTGGGTTTGGTAGTGCGACTTGCATTCGATGTTACGGAGTGCGGGGACTGAACCAGGCCCCATCACTAAATAATTGATTTATATAGTAATTTTCAAGGAAACTATACTATTGTATGATAATTTATCAATATATCATTTTATCATTAACAATATGAAACATTTAATAACTAGGAAAATAAAAGAAAGAAGTAGGGTATGCACTAGTCAAAAATAAGATTGATATCAAAAAATAAAACTTTAACTTATATTGCTATTCCTGCTTATGATAATCCGCTCCAAATTAAAGTAATAACATGCCAAGTCGAATATTTCATGAAAAAAGCGTTTTTTTTGGGGGGGGGGGAGGTTGCAAGGGGAGGAGGTTGCATATATACCCTCAAATCTTCAAAATTTACAAAAGTACATCTCAAATTTTTTATTTGCGAAATTACCCAACAAAACTAGCATTTTTAAGTCTTTCTAGTGCTCCCACTTTAGGATGTTGCTCTTTTAAACAAGGCAATGTGAAAATTCCTAATAATTTTCAATAGTCTTGCAACAATTTCTCATTTAAAAATTAAAATTGTTAAGTGAAAGGGGTAGAAATAAACAATGTAAGAGCATTGGGGGTAATGTTGTAAATTTGGAATATATGAGGGGTATATATGCAAAACAACCTAAAAATATACGTCGGTTTTTCAGTTTTGGGCCTGGTTCAGTCCGTCGCACTTTGTAACATCATATGAGGGCATGGTTTTAAATATAGGCCGATAATCCGATATTATCGCCGAGTTATAGGATTTGGGAGCTTTTCTCTAGGATAAGTAGGATTTTTAATCAGTTATCGTTTTTTGAAGTTTATCGACGAGTTATCGGCGATAAAGTCACTTATCGGCCGATAAGTAGGCTCTAAATATCGGCTTTATCGGCCGATAAGTAGGATTTGTGAGCTTTTACTTTCTTTTGAATTTGCTCTTTGAATGTTTACAAATTATGAGCTATTTGTTGCTTTTGGAACTTGGTTGATTGGTGATTAGCTAATGTTTGTTTATAGGTATTGATAATGGCTCATAACTACTAAATATCAACTTAGTAAGTTAGTTTATGAATCTCATGATTAAACAATAATTATGTAGATACGTAGATGATTCTTCATTCTTGATGTTATCTTATTATTTGTTTGTTTATTATTCTATTTTGACTAACATTATATTTTTTTTCAAGCTTATGTTTGTTTATTATTTCCTAGTATATTACTCCGATAAATACTACTTATCCCCGATATATCCTCGATTTTCGCTATCCGATAAGAATTTTGACCGTTCGATAAATCTCCGATAACCAACATTTAAAACCTTGGATGAGGGTCACACTACCAAACTCAACCCGACCCAAAACAAAAAACTGATATATGCTTCACTTCATTACAACTAACAAGTTCACAACTGATTCCGTTACCTTGCTCTCCCCCTCTCCTCCTTGGGCTCGCTTAAAACCCAAGCAGGATAATCTCAAGTATTTTTTGAGCGAACTTATATAGGGTTTCATTGAATTATCTCATTGTTTTCGTGATTTAGGCTTTTGCATTTTTAGGGGTTATGTAATTTGGGGTTCAATTCATGCAGCGGTCCCCAAAATTTGAGGGTAAAGTATTTGATTGGTATTTATTTATTTATTTATTTTCTGATTTGTGTATAATTTCGATGATAAATAAGTATAAATAACGTAATTTTAAGTTGATTTGGTAGAACTATATTTTCTCTTCTGTGTTTATAGACCTTCTGTAATTAGGTGATTTATGAATTTATTGATTAGTGAACTGTTTAGGGTTTCTGTCGTTCCGTAGGATTTACGTTTTTGGGGTTATGCAATTTTAGGGTTTGATTGAAGTCTTTTCTTGTGTAAAGATTGTAAATTTGGGGTTTGATTTGATGGATGTACGGATGAGATAGTGATGATAAAAACACTAGGGCTAAATAGAAGCTTTGGTGAATAAATATGGTCGATGTGTATTACATTTTAATGAAGTATTGAAGTTCAACTATTTATATGAAAGAAAATCTTAGTTCAAGTGGATAGTCATATGGGAATAAATGCTCTGCAAATTGACTGAATGGTGCAAATTGACTGAATGGAGGCTTATTATAGGATTTGCTTATGGTTTTTGTGGTTTCGTAGGGCTTAGATATTAAGGGGTTTTGTCACTTAGGGCTAGTTGAAGTATTTTCTTGATATATTGTTAGAAATTTATGATCTGCAATTCTGCATACATTTTGGATGAGAACAAGTATAAAGAGTGTGAATTTAGGGTTAATTTGATGGAGGTACGTGAAGAATTTAGGGTTAATTTGATGACAACAATTATAAAGCTCGTAAACTTTACGGGACTTCAAGTCCTGTGAAGATTTTTTGAATATTCAAACTTCACGGGACTTGAAGTCCCGTGAAGTTTGAACATTTAAAAAATCTTCACGGGACTTGAAGTCCCGTGAAGTTACAGTTCAAGTCCCGTGAAGTTTGAATATTCAAAAAATCTTCACGGGACTTGGAGTCCCGTGAAGTTACAGTTCTCTACCTGCACATTTATCTGTGCATGTTTTTCATATGTGCAAGGTTCACCTGCTGAACAATATGATATTTCATATAAACATATACTTTCAGTCATGAATTAAACACAAATCAAACTTCACACACAAAGATCACATATATAAGCAATAATTGAGACACAAAATTATTGATTTGCAAATTCATAAAAGTTACAAATTTTAACAAAATAAGATCACATACAACCCATAATTCCTCCTCTCCTTCCTCTCCCTCTCTTCCCCCTTCCCCTCCCTCTTCCCGGCCCCCTACGTTCCTGCTGATGGGCCTCGATTATCTGAGTATCCGATTGTGTATAAGGTTGAGAAGTGCCGGCTCCATCAACTTGAGAAGTGCCGGCTCCATCAACTTGAGAAGTGTCGGTTCCATCAGTATGAGAAGCGCCTGCTCCATCGTCACGTGTCCTACGTCGTTGCGTGTACGCTTGCCCAAATGATCTAGACCCGTCCTCACGGCCTGCAAACTCGTCGACGTGAGTCCTATGAAACACCTGGGCTATTCTCTTCTTGATTCTGCCGAGGAGCCCTAACATCGCTATCAGATCCTGAAACTCCAGCATGTGCGCATCAATATCAGCTTCAATATCATCAAAAGCTGCGACCTGCGAGTTAAACAATATATACACAAGTTATTAAGTATCTATGTATAAAATTGCGCGTTAAACAATATATACACAATTTAGTTTAGAAACTTACGTAATCTCTCTCGTTTATCCCACTAGGGATGTAACTATCTGTCGGTGGGCGTGACTCATACCCAGCTGATGGCTGTGGGTCACGCGTGATCTATCTACGCGTGATATCTCAATACAAGCGTATATATGTGGTATAGTCAACAGCTGTGTCTCTCATTCTGTATGAAATCCCACCTTCCCACCTGTGCGTCCATCGGTCTATGTAGTCCGCACGGAGTACGACCCAGTTGGTCCGATGTGATGTAGGTCGCCACCTACGATCGATCACCTCAACAGGATCCGACACATGCTGAGAATGCAGAAATTGGCGTAGCACACGGTCGGGGACATGCATCTCCACGATTTCCTAACAGATCAATGGAACTCTGACTCTCCACAAATCGGGACTATCCCGACAGATAGGTACAAGAGTATGCATATCGAAATCCGGCAATGATTATAGTCTCCACTTGAACTGAAATAAGATAAAATATTTTTTAGTATCAACAACAAAACTATAATATTCATACGATTCGAGTTCTATATTTACCTGTTCATATTGGAGGACATCAAGCTTATTTCTGTAAAACTCACGATGTCGCGTCGCAGATTTGTATTTAGCGAACCGCACGTTATACCTATTTGGGATAAAGAATATATGAGTACAAATTTAATATGAATAAAATATTGCATACAATTATACCTGTATGTCAAAGGAAACTGGCCTTGTAGGTCGCGATGCATAACCAAAGTAGGACGTCCAATGTGAATGCGCTCCCATGACCAAATCTGGATCAACGTGCAGCATCCATTGAATTCTTTATTCTGCATCAAGGATACTCTACCTAGTTCTCTATACAAGCATGCTAACACCGTACTGCCCCACGATAGTGCGCCGCATACACCCAGATCCTCTAGGAGTGGAAGCCATCGTTTATGTACAAGGGTCTTACTCGCATCAGGAAATAGCGTCGACCCTATCATATGCAATATGTACGCACGAGCGTGATAGTGAAGCGTCTTAATAGAGGCATCTACTGGTATATCTCCCTGAAATACCTGGCGAAGCCACGTTAGCTTCATCGCACCACTCAAATCTGGAACCTGTCCAAGAAGCCTATCACATACCTCAGCCCAATTATAGTCGTCGGTGTCCGTACCTATCGGGCCATCGATGCGGAGCCCAAGTATGACGGCTACGTCCTGTAGTGTGATGGTACACTTCCCTATATGCATGTGAAAGGTGTTGGTCTCTGGCCTTCACCTCTTAATCAGTGCACTAATAAGCGGCCAATCAAGCCGAATATATCGCACTGCAGAATACTCCCGGAACCCGGCCTGCGCTATCAGCTCTAGGACTCTCGTCCTCAATGGCCCAAGCTGAATGACTCTATGAATGATCGATTATGGTGATACGTTTGATTGATATGGTGCGAGAGTATAAGCCTGGCCTTCTAAATAATGCCAACCATACCTCGCTAACCGTAGCCAGATGTCCGGTACGGGCTGCACATGTAACAAAATGGATTTAGTATGTTGAGAAAAATTATTATTAGTGTCGAAAATAAGGAATACATATATATATATATATATATATATATATATATATATATATATATATATATATGAGATTAATGGGTATCCTTGTCATAGGAGGGGATTTCCTCCTATGACGCCTCTAAAATCACATGATTCAGCGACATTATGGATGATCCGCTCCGTTGAACTTGATCTACATATTCTAAAACCCCAACACCAAGTTTAGGGTGAATCCGTCGTCGTTTCACCCTCCATCGAGCCATGTGAAAAGTTCTATTCATTCAAAACCGTTAAAATTGATACGAGTGGATGAAGGGTCAAACGACGAGGGGTTCACCCCAAACTTGGTGTGTTAGGGTTTTAGAATATGTAGATCAAGTTCAACGGCGCGGATCATCCACAATGTCGCTCAATCATGTGATTTTAGAGGCGTCAAGGAGGAAATCCTCTCCTATGACAAGGATACCCATTAATCTCTCTCTCTCTCTCTATATATATATATATATATATATATATATATATATATATATATATATATATATATATATATATATAAACATTTTTACCTGTCCCGTGCCAATATGATGCGCACAATGACTCGTCTGGAGGTACAAAACGTCGTCATGTACAGGACCCGGGTCCATAACATAGAGATTAAAATATTACAAATTCATAATATGTCGCAAGGATTAATAGGATTAATTAGAAATCATACATTAAAAGTAGATCCCAAACATAGTACAAAACACTACAAATTACAAATAGGAATGTCATACGGGAACATTAACATTAACATTACAAAATCAACGCCTATTCCTAGCTGGACAACTATTTTTATTGTGGCCCGGCTGATCACATCTACTACACTTATTTTTCCTCTTAATTCCTTCACGACCTTCATCCATACTATTTCTAATTCGTACGGAATGAGGGCGGCCCGCCGATCTTTTTACCAAAGGAGGTAATATTCGTGGCCCGTCTTGTGTCCAATGACGACTATCATATGGTGGATAAAAACACTCTTTGTACGTTTGTTGATAGTTGTAAGTTGAATAACAATTTCTAGAGAATTCATAATGTGAAATTCTTGCACCACCTTGTAGATTAGAGCAAACCACGACAACATGTGAACAAAGAAGCCATTGTAGTTGCGGTACATTGCAAGTGTACGTACATGTGCGATCCACTAGCATATTGACTTTGTAAGAGCGACTTTCTCTGTGATATACCCTCAATGACCTCCCATTCATTAAAACTGTATCTTACAATATGAAATGATCGAGCTTGCACAATTCGAGCCGCTAACAGTTCTTCAACATTCGGCGTGAACTCTGAATGGATATTTTCACCAAGCATGCGACGTCGGAGAAAGAAGTTATTAAGTCTATAAAATGTTTTAGCAACTAGTGACTGTATTGACATACCGCGTGCTCCCCTAAGCACACCATTGAAACTCTCAGAAGCGTTTGTTGTCCATCAATGTGTTGGTTGTCCCCTTCATCGCGATCTATCAACGTCATGCTATTAATTTGTAAGCCGTCCTCTTCATCACCATCCTCGGATTCGACACTTGCATTATCGTCTTGATGATTCGTGTTAGTATCGAAAGCATTTGACATGGCCACAAACGAAGGATCGCTCATGTATTGTGACTGTATCCAGCCTTCATCCTGTTGCGGAGATAAAAAGCCGACAGAGTTAACTTCAAGGTCCTCCAACATACGGGAATACATTCCATCGTGATTCACCGATTTGTTTAAATTCCTTTGATGTTTTTTAATAAACAATTCCACCGAACACTTCTCGTCGTGTAAGACTCCAATGAGATCCATATCATAGTCACTTGATATTTGAATGCCGCTTGTTCTATTCCCCTAACGAGATAATTACAAATAACATTGAGTTGATACTCACGTGAGTTGGTTAATATAAGTTTGTATAATTCATTAACCAATTCATCGAAAGTACACGACTTTGATATAAACAAGGGTTTTGTCACACCTTCTACATAAACGAGCATTTTATTTTGGAGATAGTTAATCTTCCCATCATATGAACAAAGAACTAGGACTCGATCGTTCATCGTTACCTCTGAGGAGTAAAAAATTCAATATTAATATTAGAAACTCATATTTCACATAGTGAATCTCTTAGACCGAAACTAGAAATTATAACCAAAATGTTAACCAAGATATTGAGAAAATTTAACCTAATTTTAATATTAGAAATGTTAACCAAATGTTAAGCCTTAATATTAACTTCACGGTTACAAATTTCGATATTTTCCCCTATAACCTTATACACAATATTGTTTAATTTTTCTTCGCAAAATGCTAAAAATATTTCTAAATTTATTTTAAAAGCTAACTTCTTACAAGTAATCACCAAGATATTGAGAGAATATATATAAAATTAAAATAGTTTTTTTAAATTTTACCTTAATTTTTTGACGATGCCCTAATTCCGATGATCTCCGACGGCGTCGGCGGCATCGGCGACGGTGATGGTGGTCGGTGGGTGCGGCGCCGGCGATGGTCCACGGTGGGGCGGCGTCGGTGAGGGGAGATGAGGGGGTCGGGTGAGGATGGACGGAGCTAGGGTTTTGGGAGAGATAGAGGGTCGGGTGAGTTCGGGTTTTGGGAGAGAGACTGCAGCTCGCGTATAAATAGGGGAACTCAACTCCACGGGACTTCAAGTCCCGTGGAGTTACAGGATGGTTTTTCCAGAGAATCGATTCTTTGGAAAAATCGACCCTGTAACTTCACGGGACTTGAAGTCCTGTGAAGTTACCATCGATTTTTCCTTTTAATTTGAATCTTCACGGGACTTGAAGTCCCGTGAAGTTTACGAGCTTTATAATTGGGCTGCTAAACTTCACGGGACTTCAAGTCCCGTGCAGTGTTAGAAGTTTTTTTTTAAAAACTGACCTGGTTTCAGCGCTGAGGTTGAAACAGGTCGGTTTTTGTAATTAAGTGTTAAATAGGACGTTTTTTGGGATTAAAAGTCCAAAAGGGACTGTTTTCAAAATTTGTCCTATTGAAGTATTGTTGTGATATTTCTTTATGGAATTTCTGATCCGTATATAGTAAGATAATAAATAAGTAAGGTTGCTGATAGCGGATCGCGGCGCGTCGCGGCGAGGTACCGCTAAGGCTATATCGGGCTATTGCGACGAAATCGCGGCAAATAGCGCACAGTCAAATAGCGGTTAAATTTAAATATATTTAAATATCCTAAATAATAAGAAAATTCATAAAAAAAAATCTAAAAATTCAATTAGTTGTAAATTTCTTGTATTATCAATAAATAACAATTAATAAGCTTATTGTACGAATGAAACTATGAAGAAATTCAAGAAATATAGCATCATAATATGTGTGATAGCGGGTTTAGCCGCTTTTAACAGCAAAAATCTGCTTTTAACCGCGAAAACCCACTTTTAAACGCGAAAACCCGCTTTTAACCCGCTAAAATCCGCTTTTACGTGCTATTCGAATGAATAGTGGATTTTCCCGCTTAAGCCAGCCGCGAAACCCCTACGAGTAGCGCTGAAGGGCCGCGACCGCTATTCGCGCCGCTATAGCCCCGCTATTGGCCGCTATTTACAACACTGTAAATAAGTATGACGAGTGTGAATTTAGGGTATATTTGATGGGCATAAGCAATTAGGGATGTTAGAGCACTGAAATCTAAGGATAATAGGAGCTTTCTTTTCAACTATTTTCTGAAAGAAACTTGCAATTCAAGTATAGAGCAATATGGGAATGAATGTTCTGCATGGAAACTGATTGAATCAAGGTTTGCAACGTGGCTGATTTTGGAAACTTTATCTCCAGTATGAAAAAGATTTGCAGGAGAGAAAAATATGATCAAATGTAGTTTTGAACACAAACAATAGACTTGGAACAAAAGCTATCTGAGGAAATAAAACAAAAGAAATCAACTTTCAGGTAGGAGATAGGTCATGCTCTTCAGATAACCGAAAGTTTCTCTATTGTATTGATTGGTCTAAATTGTAATCATTCTCAGGTAAAATTGTGTAAAAGATATTCTCTTGAATAAATAACCTACTTAATACAACTTGCAGTTGACTCCGTTCTCTGACTTGCATCAGTGATTTGATAGGCAAAATCTGCAAGCGCACAGACTCGTTGTAGGCTTGTAGCTATTAAGGTCGATCTCACAGGGACTAGGGGTTAATTACCAAATTTCACGTTATTTGGCTAGCTAAACTAATGAATAAATTAGAAGAGATAAAAATTAAAATAAATAAAATAAATAGCTAATCAAGTAGAATTCAATATAATGAAGGGCCATGATTGGGTTTTCACCACAACTTCGATGCTCAAAGATGAATTATTTCAGTTCTTGGTGTCGGTTTAAATTAGAAAGGGTGAATTAACCTAAATTAATCTAAAGCCTCTTTCAAGGTCTAAAGATCGTGCCTAATTAATCTCAATTAACCTACTTTCGTGGAATCAAGAATAAATTAAACCCATTAAGATTTATGCTAATCCAAATCAAATCCCCAAGGAATCTAGCCTACTTTCGTGGTTCGAATTTCCTGCTTAAATTCTGAAGGTCCGGTATTAATCTTCACATTTCAGTCCTTCAATTAATTACCTATGATTGCTAATACGGTGATCAAGCGAATCAACAAAATTTAGACACTAGAAATCAAGTTTAAAGATTTAAACTTTCACCAAGAACCTATATTAATTCATCATCAATCACAAAAAAGTTGGGTTCTTTCCCAATCCTAGACAAGAAATCTACTCACACATGATTGGGATAAAAGAATACATCAAATAATTATGCAAATCAATCATAAGAAGAAATAAATCAAAGGGAGGAAAGAATTAATCCGTCTTTCAATTGAAATCTTCAAAATCAAAACTTACAATCCAATCTTATACAAGAAATTAGTGTCTTTTTTCAATACTTGAACTCTAAAGTAGTTGCTAATTGACGGCTAAGAGAACATAACAAAAGATATCTAAACCCAAAACCAAAATTATTTATTATATGTCCCCAAAAAATCTGGAAAAAGATAAGGCCCGCGTCATGGGTGTGGTGCGCACCACACCGGGGTGTGGTGGAATCTGTTTTGCTGATTTTGTGCTTGTTTGGCCAGTTTTTGGTATTTTGGCTATAACTTTTGCGTCCGACCTCGGAATGAGGTGATTCAAGTTGCATTAGAAAGCTGTTGAAGAAATCTATAACTTTTATCTTTTGAGTTTTTCCGGATTCAAATTGCATCATGGTCGAAATTCTAGTTCTTCATACTCGTGCATCCATTTTCTTCACAAACCATGCATTCGAAATCTTGTTGTTGCTTCAAACTCTTGTTCAACTTCCAACGATCATCGAATCTTTCAATTTTGAGCCAATACCTACATATAAGAACACAAACAACAGCAGTATCTTCGATCTAAACATGAAATATGCATTAAACATCCGTAAATCATGTTTGAAACACACTAAGATAATGCATATTTTACGTGTTTATCATGATTCTAGGAAGGACCAGTGTTTGCACTGAAAGATCATTTTCTGTATCTTAGAGGCATTGGTTAAGTTTTATTCTATGTTGGCATTTTTGAATTATATAGCTGTAATGATGATAAATAACTAGATCATGATGGATTCACATAATATTAAATCCGCTTCTGTTTTTTTTTATATTTGAGGTGCTGCAATTATTTGAATCTTGGAGCAAGTTGTTATTGCCAGAATAACGTTGGAAGTTGAGCTCATAATCCATCAACTACTTATATCGGGCATCCACTGATTGAAAATCTTACTTCCAGTGTTCCTGTGACTCCTATATTTAATGATTTTATTTCTGTCATCCCTTGGATTGAATTCCTGAAACAAGGAACTGGATATACACAATGGAAGCTGTTATTTCTAGAAGAAACATGTAATATGAGTTCATAGCCTTTCAGCTGCTTGTTCATAGCCTTTCAACTGCTTATGCTGAGCCACAGTGGTTGAAAATCTTGCTTCTAGTATTTCTATAATTCCTCGATTTATAAATTCATTCCATTGCATCTCTAAAACAAAGAAACTGCAGCACACAATTTAATAGTCCTTTCTCTATATATACTATCTTTTGGTTGTGATTTTGAAAATGTGGAATATGCACAACTTGTGTAGTTGATGTTAAGTCTTTTAGATGTGATTTAGTCCTAGAAACTTGTTGCAGAGCCTATTTCTATTTATCTATCTAAAATATGCAAAATAGACATGAAAAATATTTTCATTTTTAACATCGTAGTTTTTGTTGACTGTGTGATGAGAAACTTCGAACATTTCATGCATAAAGCAATTGGAGTAAGAAGCGGTAGTTCTATAAATTGGTTTAGTTGAACTTTGGTCGACTGTGTTTTTTTCTTGTTTAGCTAGTTCCTTAGTCAGCTTATTGAGTCTTAATAAGTCAAATCCTTTGTTAAAACATTGGTTTGTCAACTGGTATAAGTCATTTAGGGTGTTTTAGTTTATACGCAATCCAAAACCTGACTGTTTTTAAATATTTGTACCAATCGGTCTTGACTGTGATGGTTTCTAATCGACTAAGAAAGTCCTAGATTCTCGTTTACCCTCTATTTTGGTTTCTACTTAAACATGTGTAAGCAAGCAGTAGTGGTTCAAAGTGTTGCCCACTTTGAAGCCAGCTTGAGGGAGGCCTTTAATCCATTTCTTTTTTACTATGACCTCATTCATTCAAATCCATGATAACCTTAGCCAAAGTGTTCGCTATTTTTCTTTCGGACCAGATACTGATATTGTTTGAAGGTTGTGCAATTCGTAATGCTCCTGAGGGCAAGGTTTTAAATGTCGGCCGACATGTCCGACATGTCGGACGACATATCGGTTTGAGGGCTTGACCGACACGACATGGACGTTTTCAACTCGTATGTCGGTTTTCATGGCCAAATCGGAAATATCAGGGTCATATCGGGCATATCAGCCTATTTTTTAGCTTTGAAAAATCAGCCGATATGATACTTTTTTTTTAAGATTTGTTTTTTGTTATCGGGTTTGGGTTTAGTGATAAATACCCAAATCTGTTTGACCCGTTCTCATGTTTAAGGGTTTCTTATGAACTCGATAGAAAGAATTTATGAACCCAAATCCATATATTATTTACTTTTTTATATGTTTAGTTTATAGAATTTATAAAGTATGCTTATATTGAATTTATAAATGCTTAGATTATATTGAGGACATGATATTATACATATGCGCACTACCCGATATGGCAATCCGATATTTAGTCAATCCCCCGATATATCATCGATTTCCGCTATCCGACATGGATTTCAGCCATCCGATATGAACCCGACATCCGACATTAAAAACCTTGCCTGAGGGTCTTATTCAACCTGTTAAACTTGTCCAACATGGTAGGAAATTGTATCTTGTATAATGATAGCTTACAATGGTTGTGTTTATGTTTAGTTAGTTGATATCAATCTCATTGATCTTTCTTCTTGCATTCACATCCCTAGAGCTAGCACATGGCGTCGTCATAGTTAAGGATTTTTCCATTATTCATATAGATAAGTTTTCATTAGGAATAAAAGACAGTCCCTTGATTAGAGTTTTTGGTTTAATTGTATCCTTGTGTTCATTGCTGCATCAATGTTTACATTAACAAACTAGCAAGGTGACATATAAATTTTGACATGCATTTACATATCTTCTCTCACATCTATTTTCAGGAATGTGAACCGGTGTGAAGATTATTCAGTAGCTCTCCTACTTTTATATTTCAATTATTTTTTTCATTTTCTTTATGGCTTACTTTTGTGCTTCCTCACACCCCTCCTCCTTCGCCTCCTCTCTGAAGTCTTCCTTTTTTCAATATATCCCCTCAAATCTTTATACTATATTCCACCTGCAAATCTTATAAGTTGTTCTGTCACCCTTTATTTAAAAGATATCCACCATGGACAAGTTGCTTGACTGTTCGTCTGTCACCCCTCTAAGTCCTACCCCTGAGAAACATTACCACGAATACAAGGTATGTGTATGATATAAACGTGAATATGGAATGTAATATTTACTCAAAAAGTTGGATGTGTGGAACTACGCGTATGGTGACATGACACTAGAATGTGTGTCTACACGTGCACATATTTGATATAGAGAGAATTCATATGAATACGACTGTACACATGCCTGTGCACCAAAAAACTTGTTGATTATTTCTTATACATTGACCATGCTAAGCATACATATAGACTATAACAATAACGTACTGTTACGTACATGTACTAGACTTAGTGAAATGATGATCTTTATGTCTTCATATTTCTGTAGAGTAGCTAAACATATGTAAACTCATCTAAACCTGCATATCTTTTTAGCACTTAAGCGTAGTCTTTGATGTATATCTGGAAAAAAAAAATATCTCAAACATAATTTGCGAATGAAAAAAATGTATGAGAATTGTAGAACATGCATTCTGAGTTTCAATAGGGTTCTAAATTAAAACTTGCATTGTATGATTAAGGAGACATCTGATAACTAACAACATGGGTATGAGAATAGTAGAACATGGATCTAAGTCTCATTTCTGACATAAGGGATCAAGGTGTCCGACATGGGTATGACTTCATTGTAGAATAACCATGCTACATGGATCTTAACTGATGCAAGACAACGTACAAGATATGATTTTTGAGTCAATGGGAAAAAAGTAGTTACAATATTTTGTTTTATCTTCAGTTTGGACAATGTAGTTGATATTTTAGCTTTGATTTTATTCTCTATTGAGATTTGAGTTAGGAAGGATATTTTTTCTATCTTTTGGCATTAGGTTTTTTTTTCCAAAATAAAAAGTGTAATTATTTTTTAGAACAAACCGTGACTAATGAAAATTCCTGAGTTTTAAGAAAACCTGTGTGTAAGCATGTTAGTTGCTTCTTGTGTCTATAGATATGCGATTAACCTACGATGTGAAGCCCACAACTTTATTTGTATTTAAAATTTTCTTTTTTCCCCTCTAGCCTAATCATCCCCACCTTACATTCTTTCAAACAGTTATTGTTCATGGATTACTATTCACCTGTTACACGCGTGTAAAAATCAATTATCATTTAGATTCAAGGTCATCCATCAAAAGTGAACAGATCCTGATCATATCCAATTTTCCATCCATGTTCGCCTTAGATCAGAGTTCTTGGGTAAAATCTTACATCAATTAGTATTAGAGCCTAAAGATCCACAGCTAGCTTGCCTACCATATCTTTATCTCCTTCACACCAGTATAATTTCGGTCTACTATAATTAGGTACTTTATCTTATTTTTTTTGGTTTTGAAGAATATGAGGAACTACATGATCTTGAAGTCAAGATACGCAAAATTGAAGATACATTTTCTATTCATGGGATGTCAGAAATAGAACTCAATGCTAGGTGTTGGCTCAAAAAGGGAAGCTAAAGATTTCACGTAATCGTCTAGATATAAGCTTGTGGGAACCTATGAAAACTCTTCTAGAAAGGAGATACGCTTGTTAACCAACTAGAAGATATTATTGTTTCTCATCAAAGCCTGAAGGAAGCAACACTATTGTCTAGATTCCTGTCAGATGTAGAATTGTAGTCTGAACTTGAGTTCGATAAAAATCAAGGCTAGAAGTGGAGCCTAAGTCGAAACCAGAGTCAGAACTCGAGTTAAACTTGGAGTCCGAGTTAGAACAAGAACCAGAACAAGATCAGGAAGCAGATCCGGAACTCGAGCTAGAGTTAAGAGTCTGAACCCTAGACTAAGGTTGAAATCACGACACAAAATCAGATTAAGATCCAGTTTGATTTACTTCAAGTTCACTCAATAATTGAATTCCTCATGCCAGATGCTTCTCCATAACCCAATATCAAGTTCTGCACAATGTTGAAACCCCTGTAGTCTGCGCAAGAATGCTTCTCACTGGTCAAAGGAATTTTATGTTCTCCCCTTAGAACATTCGAGGTCGAGTTTTTTCCAACAATGACAGATTTATTGCAGTATAACCTTCGAGATATGATTTGAATCAACTAAAAAAAACAATTAGGAAATTTTGTTTTATCTTTGCAGTTAGCTACATTACCAGGACACTCCACCTGAGTTCCCGTATCCATGTTTGATGCTTCCCATACCCGTCTTCATGTTCGACACTCCTTGGACACCTGTTGAATATAGACATACATTTATCCAGACATGTAACTTAATTATATAATCCATGTTTTATTTTAAAATTTCTTGGACTCATATCTTACACTTCACTTCAAATTCATGCAACTCGTTGGACTCGATTCGGGTTTCTTTCACGCATACGCAGTTTGTAAGTGTGATTTTAAAGGATGTTTGCCTATCTAGTTATAAAAAAAACGATCAGTTTTCAATTTATGATCTATTTATAAAAGAAGAGATTTTATTTCTCATAACATGTGAATGAAAAAAACAATACCGATCTCATATAGGTTATTAAATTCAATGTCTATATATAGAGTGTCCCCATATTCTACTTTTTATAAATTTTCCGCGTCCCATATTTGCACCCATGTCCACACCTGCACTCGTACCTGTGCAACATAGGCATTTAGGATAATGTAGTTCTTATGAGGTTTGATTTTTAGTTATGAATTTATTTTCTATGGACATTTTAGTTAGTGAGGTTCTTTCTATCTTTTAGCATTAAGGTTCTTTTATAGATAAGTGTAATTGTTATTTCTGAGAACAGACTTTGATTAATGAATATTAATGAGTTTCGGCGTGAAGCCCACAACTTTATTTGTATTTATATTTTCTTTGTTTCTACCTAATCATTTACACCTTTCTTTCAAAAAAAGTTACGTGGTTTATCCTTCACCCATTACTATTCAGGTGAGAAGCAAACATTTGCCTTTTAGATTCATATGTCATCCATCAAAGCTGATCAGATCCGATCAGAACCGATTTTCCATCCATATTCCCCTCAGATCGCAGTCCTCCGATCCGATTCTTCCTCATTGACTCTGGACATTTGTAATTTCTATTGAAACTTCTTGTACTTAACTACGATACAATGCCAAGATTTATGTCACAATTTCTATAGTTGCTGTTTTTAAAGTTGCAACTTTTAACACAAATATATCCAATTTTTCCTTTCCACATCACATTTGTGAACGATGATGAATATTCCCTTTCTTACGTTACTTTATTGCTTGATGATGATGTGACATGCTTCATCATAGATTTCCCATAGCATATTTTCATCATGTTACATTTAAACAGTAATTTTTTAACTTAATTTGTTTTTGGGGTTATAGAATTTTCAGTAGGTTGTGGCGTTTTAAGATTTAAAAGTACTATAAACGTATTTAACAACATGCTATATACATTGTCCTTGTTGATCTAATTTACATTGCTCAAACTTCTCTTTTTTTTTTCTTCCAGGAGTTACTTTGTGAACGTTGCATTTCTATAAAATCGCTAATGAAATTGTAAATGTTGTATTTCTATAATATCGCTGATGAAACCATGTTTATTATCTTAAGTTGCTTATAAATGCTAGTTTCTTATATCATACAGGTTTAGTGCAGCACCAGAATCTCAAGGCATTCCGGAAGCTTAAGGCTTATACATATCATGGTTTTACATTGTTCAGGAGAAAGGGTAAAGCTGCAAGAAGGCTCTGTTGCATTGGATAAAGGAAAAAAAAAATGCAAAAACTCATATTATGACCAAAAGTATTTCTCATTAACCATGATTCCTAAGGAAGAAAACTATACAAACAGAACAAGTTA
Source organism: Asparagus kiusianus (assembly GCA_022839385.1). Classification (NCBI taxonomy): domain Eukaryota; kingdom Viridiplantae; phylum Streptophyta; class Magnoliopsida; order Asparagales; family Asparagaceae; genus Asparagus; species Asparagus kiusianus. The sequence continues at coordinate 259,567 of BQKN01064082.1, forward strand.
CATCACAGCAATCGTGCACATTAAACTGCCTCCTTCAATGGACGACATTACAGCCACCTCATCCTTACAACTGCTAGTATGGAAGGCGCTACATGCTTCAGTGGAGGCTGAAGCTATTTTATCCTTGCAGGCAAACCTCTGATAGATGTCATTCGTATATTTCCGACCACTGTCACAACCACCACTACTTTCACTGTCCTGGCCTCTACTTTTAACTATTGACGAACTTTTGATTATTGATGACATTACGGTCACTTCATCCTTGCAAACACTGCTACAGGAGACACTGCTGCTACTACTACAGGAGACGGCAACTGATGTGCAACAGCTCCTACAGGAGACACCACTACTACAGGAGACGGTACCTGCTTCAGGTGACGCTAGTGCTATTTTATCCTTGCAGGTGGAGTTGGGAGAGATGTTAGTCGTATATTTCCTACCATTGTCACAACCGCGAGTACTACCACTATCTTGGTCTCTAATTTCAACTATCGTACACTTTATACAAAAAAAAGTTTTAGGCGCGTCCTCGTGATCTTTAATTCCATTACATCTTGTGTGCTGCCATATACCACAAGAGTCGCATTCTAACATCCTCTCACCATCATCATCTTTTGCTCCACAAATGCAGTCTACTTCCCAATTCCCCACTCCCCTTTCCATCCTGAAATCTTCAAGCTTATGATCTACTCCAAGGCACCTCCCTCTGACCTTGACAGTTCCACTAAGTCCAAGTATTAGCGCCACCGAAGTAGAATGATCGATTTTTTCAAAACCCAGAAGTCGGACAACCTGTAGTCTTTGGAAGATCAGGTATGTCTCCTGGAAGGCCTTTGTTGCTTCCTTTTTCAGGGATGAGATGGTGGCATTTTTTGGAAGGACCAATAACTCTGGTGGAAGGGCACTGTTGTCATTTTGCTCACTTGCCAACTCGACGTTGCACCATATTCGAAGTTTAGATGGGCTGCAACCAACCTCATCATAGCGCTTAACAAGTTGCTTACAGTCAAGAAGAGTTATTGCTGAGTTTAGTGCGGTTTCCCTCCTTCCTTCTGGCTTGTAGTGTTCCATTGTACTTGGGTTGAGGAGTGCATCATACAAGAACCTTAGATGATGGAGGAGATGATCTCTTGATGGTCTACGAGGATCATTGGCATGACCCAACTGTTTTGAATCAGCTTCAAGCCTGCATCAGTGGTGTTAAAATGGATTGAGTGTATGAGGTTTCTCTACCTTATTTCAAAAAGCAAGATCAATGATCAAGCTTACCTGTATTCTATACAACATGTCTCCGGATTGCATCTAACTGCAATCACCAAAGTACCATTAATTATTCTACCTCCCAATCCTTTGAGACAATAATCAAGCAGCTCTGGAGATCCCACCGCTCTGCATGTGGCTCCCCTAAGTGCTCTCCACGATATCCACTGATATCCAGAAATTGATTGAAGAACCTTGATCAGGACATCCTCTGCCCTCTCGATATCTGACTTTGTCCATGCACATAGCACTCCTTGATGAGCTTCTGACTGTACTTTTCCTTCAGTGTTCTGTGCTCTTTCTTGTCCATGGTCATCATGGAGGAGTTTTGTCACGAAGCAGAAAAGGTCCCTCACCGTTAATAGTTGGCAATCAGAGAGAGACTGGTACAGTGAAATGGTACTCTGCAAACGTGTTTGTGATGAGCGGGCATGAGAAAAGAAGAGAGACAGAGGAATGTTGGAAAGATTCTCCACAGAATTATTGCAAGCTTCACCGGTGAGAGCAAAGCATCCTGCTCCAAATTGGTAGCCCCACTCTCCATACCAAGGATGCCCATTGGTGACCGTGTGAAGGAGACGGTACTCCATTCCATATTTCTTGGAAATGTCCATTACGGTAATTTCTCTGGCATTTAAATGGCTTATCAAGTTGAGGTATGTGATGCTTTCTTAATCTTTGCATTGATGCACCCATTATTTAAACTAGTTAATCCATTAATGCTGTAAAATTAATCAAGTGCTTCTGTGGTTTTTATTTTATCGAGTATAGTAATTTTTCATACCTAACCTGGAGCATCATGCATAAACGATCCCAAAAGCCCATGATGTCTGATCCTGTTATAGACTGAGATCCCCCTTCTCGGCCATTGACTCGAAGAAGGTGTCCATAACCATTACTATGCACCAATCCATGCATCAAATGAGTAGAATCCTGCAGTTTAAGATAGGTTCTGTAGTCTAGATCAGCAACCGTTAACATGTAATTGCATGAGGTGCACCTGCAGAAAGGCCAATTGATTAAACAAAAGTTCTGGACTTGTAAGGAACTTGTTCTTTTTAACCTAATTGCTTCTGAAGACAATCTCCAGACTAAAGAAATCTAATAATTCCAATGGGAAATTATTTATGAGGAACTGATAAATCCCACCTTAAATCTGAAGAGTGCATACCACAGTAAGGACAGCTCTGATGAGAGCTTTGTAGATTGCTGTCATTTTGAATAATGAAGTGGTATCGCTTTCTGCAAACAGGATGGCTACCCCAACCTATAGAATATTAGGAAACACGTAATTAGGCAATGAAAACAGATATGTAGGAAAATTATATATTAACTGAATATGTTTATCTATGTTTGACCATCTCGCATTGAATACTGTTTCTCTCATCTTTTTTTTTAATTTGAGTGATTTGGTAAACTTCATATGCACATTTATGCATATTGCTTTCTTGGCCCACTTGCATATGTATCAGAACAATTTTTCATGTTTGTATGTATAGGAGGAATGGTGAGAGGGAGTCTTGTTAGCGTGAGATGTCAATGATGAACTTGAGAAAGTATCTTAAGAATTTAGGTCAAAGTATGCTTTAAAAGCTGAAGAAAGAGGTAGGATCACTTCCAGAGGTTGTTTAATAGGAAGCAGGAACCCGAAACAGAGAAAAAGAGTGTTAATAGTGAGACAGATTAAGTGGCAATACTAGCAGATAGGATAAGAGATTAATACACATCCAAAACTAGAGGTTGTTCCAATTGAGAATACATGGGAAAGGATTTTTATGATTTTTAACATGTCAAAGAGATGTCAATTAGGATCTATTTGATTATATACAACCAAGATGGAAACACGAAAGCTTGCGAAACTGAGGTTTTGCTATCCCGCTGCTTGCTACTCCACAAAGCTAGGTTGCAAAGCTAATGACTCCATCTGCAACATCAGTTGTATCGGATTGTTGATATGGATTAAGTGTCAACATGCAAAATGCGAGGGCGAGAAATTAATACATCCCTTGGTAGTTAGAAGTAAATTCAATTAATCAAATGATGAAACAAGGGAAGTCGTTTGAGATGATTCCAAATTGAAAAATCATATCCATTGATACCCATTGATAGGTCATATTAGCTTCCAAGCATGTTCGTCGTGAAAGATAGATTAATAGTTAATTGGGTGACAAGATATAAAGTATAGTTTGACCAATGTATATTGCACGTATTATATAATTACCCTCTAAATCAAATCCAGCTGAAGGTAATGTATGTCACAAATATTGTTTGAACCAAGTAAAACGGATAATAATTAGTAGTGCTGTAATTCAGGAAAATAAGGGAGAAACCAAAGCCTGTTATTGAACTCGTAATTCCACCCGTATATCTGTAATTTTGATTTGTATTCACCGCTGAAGCTGTCGAAACTCTTGTTACTACTACCAACAAGTGAGCAAACTGAAACTGCGATTGGTACTAAACCTCGGTAAGAACTAAATAAATATGGAATGAGGCAACTTAAAGGATGTAATTGTTTCAAGGATAGACAACAAATCTGTTAGCTTGTTCATTAAGCATGTCTGACCCAATTTACCATCGTTGTTCATAGTTCTTTCTTCTGACAAATAATAACTGTAGTTTAAATTGGTTAAAGGAATTAAAAAAAAAAGAACATAATGTTATTGGGTTCCAGTTCCAGCTTACTTGTAAACTTCAAGTACATTCACACATAGTATGTTAAAACAATTATGTTATTTCTTCTAATGCATAGTTTTGCTTAGATTTTACGACTGCAACTGCGACAAAGGAAACAATCAGGCCTAACCTGCAACTTTGCAGTTCTCACAATACACTGATCTAGATCTACGCACATCCTCCTCTACAACATGCATGGTAACCCGTGCACCGGCAATCTCCAGCATGACAACCCATGTCAGCATACACGGCAACATGTTTTTTCCATGCAAGACAGTCATCGGGGATGGCATCTCGCGTCCATACTTGTTTAGAAAAAGGCTTATGTTCGATCGAAAAGGCCCATCGAATTCAGCGTCTACACCGATTTTATTCTTCTTTCGAGGGCTTGCAGATTTCTGCGTGCATTCGGTTTTGTTCTTTTTTTTCCGCTTCAGTGGCCCGACTTTGGCTGACAGAGGTTTGGGGCGTGCCATTGATGGTTGAATAGAGTTTTGAAGAAGCAGAAGAAGAAGATCCCAATTCTGGTATATAATGGTTTGAGAAAGGAGGAGATACGGTGGTTTATTTATATTGCATGTACATATGATGGGAATAAAGAGTATATCGATAGGAATAGGGAAAATAATTTTTAAGGTGAGTTGTTACTTACTATATTAATAGGAGAGTTTAAGTCTGTCTAAATAAATTAGGAGATATATTATATGGAAAGGGTTTGCGTTCGTCAACACGGAAGATATAATTTCGTAGAACACGTAACTATCATTGGATGAAGTCTGAGATGGATTAGAATTTATGTGGATTTATTTCAAGCGCGTAATGAGAATTCTGGTCAGGTTTGGGATCCAACGGTTGTTTCGGCCCGCAATGAGGGGCTTTCGTCCTTAAATATTTTGGGCTTAAGCTTGAATGGGCCTATTTTGTCTAAACCCTTTGCTCGGGATACTTAACCGTAGTTTTGATCCGATAATAATCTTAATATAACTCTCTAACGGTTCCGTCCAGGAAATAGCTGGACTAAAGAAGTAATGTAACCCCCTAACCGGTTTATATATTTATAGATCCTATGGATTTCAAATTTTTATATGAGGTCTTGACTCTTAAGATCCTTTCAGGGCCAATTTGGTATTGCTATTTTTATGTACTTCTGCTTACTTTTTCAAGAAGCATCCAATAATAGTGCGGCTTGGTTATTGAAACTGATTTTATTTTCAAGAATGTACTTTTAAAAGTAATCGAGGATGTTTTTAAAAGCAACTTAAGTTTTTTAGTCTATATATGTTATTTATCATTTATCTTTTAACAGTGATCATTACGCATAGTTCTACTTAACACATTAACTATCTTATAAGCGGTTTTTTATATTTAATTACCAAACTGTTAGTTGGGCAACTTATATAAGTTGCTTCTATAATCTGATTTTATAAGCAGCTTAATAAACTTTAACAATACCAGACTTGCCCTAAGTAAATTATATATCAGTCACATTTTGTATGGGACTATCACCATGATATGATCAAAACTTAATCAATGGTAGTGATTTTCTATAATATTCTTGTATTATATAAAAAAAGTATTTTATCATACTCCCTTTAAAAGCACGAGTTCGGGGAAACCTTTCTATGGTCAGTATTACCCTTAGTTTTTTTTTGAATATTACATTGTTATCCTAATCTATTCTAATTTTAATCATATCTTATCTAATTCCATGTGAACTATCTATAGGTCAACAATTTAAAAAAAGTTATTTTGAATATTTCACTTAAATCTTAATCTATCCAAATACTAATTATATCCTATATTAACTCCATATGAATTAGCTATAACTCAAAAATATAAAAAAAAGAAGATTAAGAAATTATAAGTAGATAACATATTATAATACATGAAGTATTATAAAAAAACACAAACGTTTTAAAATTTGCATATAATAGCCTTAAAAGTTTAAAATTACACAAAACACCTTGACTTTTTTAAACTTAAAAAACAAACATGATATCTAAAACTGTAAAACTTGTAATTAACACCCTCAACATTTTAAAAATTATAGAAACAACCTTAAAAGTTTAAAGACTAAATTACATTTATATACCTTATGTGTTTCGCTCTTGAAGCAGTTATATACCCTAAGTTACAAAATATAGCAAAAAATACCCTGAGTTGGTAAAAATTTGCAAGTTAGTAACTTCTGTTAACCAGCCGTGAGAATATTCTCTGGAATATTCCCACGTGCTGGACCTATGACCAACTTGACTACTTCTTACCCTCATTTATTTGTCAATGGTAGTGATTTTCTATAATATCCTTGTATTATATAAAAAAGTATTTTATCATACTCCCTTTAAAAGCACGAGTTCGGAAAAATCTTTCTATGGTCAGTATTACCCTTAGCCTTTTTTGAACATTACATTGTTATCATAATCTATTCTAATTTTAATCATATCTTATCTAATTCCACGTGAACTATCTATATGTCAACAATTTAAAAAAAGTTATTTTGAATATTTCACTTACATCTTAATCTATCCAAATACTAATTATATCCTATATTAACTCCATATGAACCAGCTATAACTCAAAAATATAAAAAAAAGAAGATTAAGAAATTATAAGTAGATAACATATTATAATACATGAAGTATTATAAAAAAACCCAAAAGTTTCAAAATTTGCATATAATAGCCTTAAAAGTTTAAAATTACACAAAACACCTTGACTTTTTTAAACTTAAAAAACAAACATGATATCTAAAAATGTAAAACTTGTAATTAACACCCTTAACATTTTAAAAATTATAGAAACAACCTTAAAAGTTTAAAGGCTAAATTACATTTATATACCCTATGTGTTTCGCTCTTGAAGCAGTTATATACCATAAGTTACAAAATATAGCAAAAAAATACCCTGAGTTGATAAAAATTTGCAAGTTGGTACCTTCTGTTAACCAGCCGTGAGAATATTCTCTGGAATATTCCTACGTGCTGGACCTATGACCAACTTGAATACTGCTTACCCTCATTTATTGTATTATTTACTGTATTACATATCCCCCCGGCACAAATTAGATTATTTTCATCATCATCATCATCTTTTCGTGGCCTCCAACTTCTTCTTCCTCTTTAATATGGGTAACAGTAGAAAATAAGAGCTTTCACTATGTTGGATGTGTGTGTGTGTGTGTGTGGGGGGGGGGAGGTTAATTCTTAAGGAGGGGCATTATTGTCCATTCATGTAATTTTAACACCGTTAGCTAAATTTAAACAATTACCAACTCAGGGTATTTTTTTGCTATGTTTTGTAACTTAGGGTATATAACTACTACAAGAGCAAAACAATAGGGTATATAAGTGCCATTTAGCCATGTTTAAATTACAAAAAACATTCTAAAATTCAGAGATTTTAAAACTTAGAAACAACATAGATGGATTCCAAGGATTACCATTAGGCACATAGAAATTTAAAATTAGTAAAAGAAACCTCAAAGGTACAAAAATTATAAAAACTCTCTTAAAAGTAAAAATATTAAAAAATTATGAAATTTTAAAACTTATAACTGGTACATATCAAATTTAGAAATTATCAGTAGATTGCTAAAAATTTAAAATTTTAAAAAAAACAACCTAAAAATTTAGTCATTATAAAAATACCTTCAAATTTTTAGAGTTACGAGAAATATTCTAACATTTAAAAACTTATCACCAATACATGAAACATAAAAATTATAAGCGCCCAACTTAAAATTTAAAATTTTCATAAAATACTATCAAAGTTAAAAAAAATGCAAAACACACTCTCAAAAGTTTAAATCACAAAAGGCTGAAATTTGGCAAAGAAAAGAGAAAATGTTTGATATTATTATATTAAGATATAATATGTTAGCATTAATTAATTATAATGTATAAACATTTATCTCTAATGTTGATAATATTTATTTATAAAGAAAAAAAAATACAAGGAGTTATGTATGGAGAAACTATCAGAAAGTTCAGAGATATCCTTTAAAAAAACTAAATTGTTTTTATTTCAAATGGAGAAGTAAAGAAAATAAACTCAAAATTCAGAAACATTCAATTCATGAATCACCTGAATTGACATTGATAAAAAGCATATCGAGCAAAGAAGCACTAACCGAGTTTTTCTTGAAGAACATATTGAACAATTATGTTCTAATTAAAAAAATATTATTCATGAAAAGTACAAGAAAAATTAGTAAGTTCTTATAAAGTTTCATACTTTATTCTAAAAATACTGAAGGAATCATAAATTTAATATAAAATTTTATATAAGTAATCTTGCAATAGAAACTAAAGTGAAGTCATTGATCAACTACATTACGAGATATAATAAACTAGATAAGATGAGAAAAATCACTATAATGGACAAAAAATATGCACATGATACTTAATTAGTTGCCATAGTGTAAGTAAAAAAAATTAAAATTGATATTTTTCTTTTCTCTATATAGTGACACGACTCTGCAAGTATCCTTATTTGGGAATATGACTACCAACGAAAGATTAATTTTTAAGAACACGATCAAAGATAAGCATGTAATAGTATATTGTCAGATTTCAAGATCTTTAAATATGAAGATAATATATTTTACAACTAAAATTCTTATTAAAGGCCACTAAATATAAAATTCATCTTATATATACCTGTCTCAAATTTATATGAAAGATATGCATGTCATCGTAAATTATGTTAATAATATATCAACTTATTGAAGAAATAAGAGATAGATAAGCAAACCAAGCAGACATCCATATAACACGATAAAGAAAAAATATTACACTTTAAAGCTAATATGCAGGGCTCATTCAGAACAAGCTGCTAAAGCAAAAGCATCTCCATCAAGGCTCTTTATAAATACAACACAAATTTAAATTATTTAATATTTTTAAAAATAACTTAAAATTTTTTTGAGTAAAATCAGGAATCTGAAGTGATTTTCATGAAGTCTTTTAATTTTTTATATGATTATGTGGATGCTTTTATCATATAAAATTATAATAGAGTTAGCATTAATCTTTATTTTATGATTTTTTTTCTAAAGCTTGTCAGTGATTAGCAACAAAATTTATATTCTCTTTAGTTTCATTCTAGCCCACTTTTAATTAATCATCTTATCTTATTGACTTTAATTATTCATCCTTCTTTTATAACATTATCTTTTCAAGTGTTTTTCACTTTAACAACATTATACCTTCTTAAGTCAAGCTTGGTTTCATGCCGATCTAAATAACGCGAAAAATTCAAATTAGCTTTAGATTATAGTTATTTCTTGTTAATTCAATTATTACATGAAAATATTAAATTTGGTGTAGCCCATTCAAACAAACATTAAAAAAATAATCACAATAGTAAAGTTTGAAAACATAAGTGAGAAAAATAATCAAAGTAGAACTAAGAAATTTTTTAAGTAAATAAATAAGTCAAAAAAATACTTAATCATAATATTTAATCACGTGCATTGTACGTGCATAAATTCTAGCATTAATAAGTGTGTGGCTACAAACTTTGGTGGACATCAACTTAAGTTGATAGGAGTGTTGCTTGCCGTATGGGGAGATTCTCTCGTATGAATCAAATTATTTTCAAATTCACTTCATCGAATATTTATATTCCCCACCAAATATGGCCTGCTATCAGTTTCAAGGAAAAGCTAAACTCAAGTTCATGAGCATCACTAACCTAAGGCCCATGCTTAGTCTAACAACACACATCTAGCCACTACATACCTTATCTAGTCACACAAAAGAACGGACATGACCACAGTAGGCCACATGAACGTGGATTCGGATCCTCTCCACTATCTAAAAAGTAGCGGAGAGGCCATCACATAAACACAACCATTAATTATCTAGTTGGTGGTTGTGATTTTTTTTTCTTTTAGTGCAAATTAGGAATGTGTGCAATATACATGAGTATGATAAGTGTTAGATTTAGATTGTATCGTAACCGTCTATTAAGTAATCAACGATTGAGATTAAAAATAATGGTCTCTCCACTACTTTTTTATAGCGAAGAGGATCAAAATTCGCTTGAACTGGGATATATAGCATATGCCCCTCCACGCAAAAAAAAAGAAAGAAGAAAGAACATGTATGGGACATGTCTATAGAGTGGTGGCCATTAAAAGATGCAACAATTTCAAAGTTCCTTCTCCACGAGCTCAATGGTCGGCTTTTCCAGAGTGGACCCTTGGTGTTACTTGCTCAAGAAAGTTGTGCTCCTCCACCCACACGCGTCATGGGGTGTTTTGCGAAAGGAGGTATAGGATTTTATTATTTATTTATTTTTTAAATCCCTTCTAGCTTCTTTTGTGATATTTGTTTCTTTCTTGGGATATTACGTGATTTAGTATTGACGTGTGGATTTTAGTATTTCCAAATAAAATGGGCATCCTTAATTATTTTGAGGTTAATTGGGAACTTTCATGAATCATTGTGTTTTTAACTTAAGCAAGAGTTTCTTTTTATTATTACACATTCTAGAAGTTAAAGAAGAACTTGGAGTTTGGTCCAAGTTGAAGGATTTGACATGCCAATTAAAAAAAAAAAATTCAGATGTTTCTATAGAACAATAGAAGGTGTTGGAGGATATATGATTTGGGAAATAAAAGGCAAAAAAATAGGTGGAACAAGAGTAATAGGCAAACAATATGTCAGCATCATGCATGTGGGATTCACGTGATGAGTACATGTAATGGAAAAAGAAAAAACAAGTAGCTAAATGTTGGATAGCAGGTTCTTAATATGTTTCCTAATTTGTTTTGGTAACAGGTTATTGGGATTCCTAATCTGTTTTGGTAACATGATTCCAAATCTGTTTTGATAACAGGTTATTAGGATTTCTAATCTATTTTGTTTTTTATTTTAGAATTCCTAGTATGTATATGATTTTAGGATTTCTATATATATGGAACAATTGGAAGAGAGAATTGAGAAGAAAATTGGGGATATTTGGAGCACATAAAAGATGTATTTTCTGAGCTATTGGTTAGGGTTTTGTTTGGAGAGAATTAGAGATTTGTTGGTGAGATTAATTAGTGAGTTTGAGTGATTTGTAATCTCAGTTTGTACTCTTCTTCTCTATTAGTGAAAAACCCTATCCCCTTCTTGCCCCGTGGACATAGGTAACTTGCCGAACCACGTTAAAATTGGTTGTTTGTGTTTGTGACATTGATTTGGTACGTTTGACCTTCTCTCAACGTTCGTTTGATTTGATTTCTCGTAGCACGTTGGTTTGGTTGTTTGGCTTCCGCAACGCTCAACAAGTGGTATCAGAGCTCGGGCTACGCTTGGGCTATTTGGAGGAGTAGGTCGTTTTGGAGGCTCGCCTAGGGCTTCGTTTGGTGATAAAGGTGAGATGTTTTTGGTAAAAACTCTTTTTTAGTTTTGGATCTATTTTTAATTTGTTCCGTATTTGTTTTGGTGCTTTGAGAAAGATGGTCGGGAAAGAAGGAGTTGTGGAGGGTACTTCCGGCGTGAAGATCGTCTAAAGTTTGCATATCCACTCTATGAAGATAGATATGAAGAAGTTTAATGACACAAACAATTTTGGTCTTTGGAGATGTGAAGTCTTGGATGCGCTCAATGCGCAAAATTTAGAAGATACTTTGGAGTTGGACGGAAAACCGGATGACATTGAGGAGAAGGTTTGGAGAAAGATGAATAGAACGGTGTGTGGTGTGATTAGATCTTGTTTGACTCAAGATTTAAAATATGATATGATCAATAAGACTTCGGCTAAAAAGATTTGGGAGATCCTAGAGGGCAAGTATTTGACCAAGAGTGTAGAGAACCGCTTGTATTTAAAGAGGAGCCTTTATCGCTTCCAATTGAAGAAGGGGACCTCCATTGGTGATCACATGAACCACTATACGAAGCTTCTTGCGGATTTGCTGAATGTAGATGTGATGATTGAAGATGAGGACAGGGCGTTGTTGTTGTTGAGTTCCTTGCCTGACGAGGAATATGAGACATTCGTTCTTACTCTTATTAATAGAAAGGCATCTCTTTCTTATAGTAAGGCCACCGCTGCACTTGTGAATTATCAGTTTCGAAAGAAGGATAAAAAGACTTCAGTTGAGTCGGTAGCGGGGGTATTGGTCGCAAGAGTAAAGAGTCCAAACCGTGGTAGGAGGTCGTAGTCTAGAGGGGCACATCTTGGAGTTCGTAGGAATCAGTGTGCTTTTTATAAAGAGGATGAACATTAAAAAGCCGAATGCCCAAAGTTGGTTGATCGAGCCGGGAAGAATAAGGGGAAAGCTATTCAAGCTTCAGAGGTGAATGTTGTCAAGGTTAGTGGTAATAATTCAGATTCGGATTCTTCGGGCTACTCATTATCTGCACTACCGTCAGTTTGTGTTGCCGACTCTACAGAGTGGATGTTAGATTCGGGTGCTTCTTAGCATATTTGCCATAGGAGGGATTGGTTCTCCAGCTTTCAGGAGTTGAAAAGAGGGGAGATCGTGCTCATGGGTAATGATCATGAATGTCCTATTGGTGGTATCGGTACCATTCGGATTAGGATGAGTGACAGAGTGATTCAGGAGTTGGTTGAAGCGAGGTTCGTTCCTCAGTTGAAGAATAACATTATTTCACTTGGAGTTTTGGAGGCAACATGGTATATGGTGACCTTGATCGATTCACGTTTGAAGGTCACATTGGGGTCCATGATTGTGATGAAGGACGTCAGGAGGAATAATTTATATTATTTGATTGAGAACATGGTGTTTGATAGAGAGCTAACGACTTCTTTGGATTTGGCTAGACTGTGGTATTTGTTGAGGCTGGGTTATTTGATTGGTTATACCATGCATGGTTTGTTGAGGAGTGCTTTGACCTGCAGATTGAAATCCTTTGAGCACATTGGTATGAGCAAAAAGACCGAGGTGGAGTTTAACACTTCTATCCATCGATCGAGGGTCTTTTAGGTGGTGTTCAGTCAGGCATTTGGGGGTTTTCCAAGGAGACATCATTAGGAGGTAATCGGTATTTGGTTTCCGCAGTTGGGGATTATTCTAGACATTGCTGGGTTGCAATCAGGTCCCGTTGGTGTGAAGTCCTAGAAGTCAACAATAATTGGAAGACGTGTATTGGCAGAAAGGTAAACCATCATTCTAGCTTTGATAATGGTTCTTTCTTACATTTGTGCTGAGCTCATGACAGTTTGAGACACTTCATTAATGTGGAGACATTAGGGCGACGAGATGAGATGACAGTTTTGATGGGTCGTTCCTTACTGGAGGGGGATCGGCGTTGGTTGTCGAGCATTGATTTTGGTTTTAGAGCTTCCACATATTTGGGTCATCTTGGTCATAGGTTGTCGACTGCTGCGTGTGGAGATTTTGGATATGTGGAGCTGCTTCAGATTTTGGGTTGCGTCGGATATTTGATTGCCCAGTATTTTGGTCACATCGAGGATGTGAGATTTGATCTTATTACACGTTTGGGATTCGATCAGATGTTCGTTTGATTATTAATTAGGAGCTTCTGATTTTGTTCTGACAGGTATGTCATATTTGACTCTCGGCAGGTGGAGAGTGTTGATCAGATCATTAGGATATCATAGCGGGTGGATGGTGATGCTACTTCACATTAGGTGGAGATTACTCCACATACTCCAGATCATACTGCATCGTTTGGGATTCTAGCTGAGGTGACACAGTTTGAAGATCATTTGGATTTAGATGCAGATGATGAGTTGGTTTTGGATTCGAGTGCAGCTGGTGGACATGTTTTGGATACGTCCATTGGTTCACCTCAGGTGGAGGTGTTTGATTTGTTTCGGTTTGGGATCATTGGAAACACTATCAGTTGCAGATCCGTTTGTGATATTGGTGAAGAGTTATAAATTTTTTTATTTGATTGAAGACCTTTGGAGGCCGTTTGGGTAAACTACGTGAAGGCTTGATTCCTTGGGCAAGAGGATACGTAGGCAGTCATTTATGATACAGCCGGTTTGGTGAGTTGATACCGACATTTGGAGTATGTTCGCATTCTCATTTGGGTTCTCGACTTATTGTGGATTGAGTCCGTTGTCGTAGATTTGTTCCACTTCGTACTGGACGCAACAAGTGAGACGTTTGGTTGGTATTGGTGTTGGCTCAGTTTTGGGAAAACTTCGCCGAGGTAGAGAATTGTTGGATAGTAGGTTCCTAATATGTTTCCTAATTTGTTTTGATAACAGGTTATTGGGATTCCTAGCCTGTTTTGGTAACATGATTCCAAATCTGTTTTGGTAACATGTTATTAGGATTCCTAATCTGTTTTGTTTTTTTGTTTTAGAAGTCCTAGTATGTTTATGATTTTAGGATTTATATATATATGGAACAATTGGAAGAGAGAATTGAGAAGAAAATTAGGGATATTTGGAGCACAGAAAAGATGTATTTTCTGAGCTATTGGTTAGAGTTTTGTTTGGAGAGAATTAGGGTTTTGTTGGTGAGATTAATTGGTGAGTTTGAGTGATTGGTAATCTCAGTTTGTACTCTTCTTCTCTATTAGTGAAAAACCATATCCCCTTTTTGCCTCGTGGACGTAGACAACTTGCCGAACCACGTTAAAATTGGTTGTTTGCGTTTGTGGCATTGATTTGGTTCGTTTGACCTTCTCTTGACGTTCGTTTGATTTGATTTCTCGTAGCACGTTGGTTTGATTGTTTGGCTTCCGCAACGCTCAACACTAAAGACGCTGACTATAATTTTCTTCAATCCTTGGGCTTTAATGTGCTTTAAGTAACAACATAGATCTCCTCCTTAAAGCAAATCAAGGACTAGGTGACCATGAAGTCATCACCAAGCTTTCTCCGCTACATACTGAACTTGGCTCTACAACTTTTTTAACATTACATCTTAATTCCACCACCCTTTACACAATTATCCCACCTTTTCCCTAATACAAGCTCAACTACAAACTGAGGGGTTATTTCTATTAATTTGCTCACTTGGCTTCTTCATCAACTGTTGGATTTGGCACCAACAACCTTGGACTGTTAGAGTACCACCTTGCCCAAAACAGATAGTTAAAGAAATTTAGCAAACTAAGCCCACCCAACATCCAGTAGAAAAGATCCAACCTATCCTTATTCAAGTCATTATCACCGAGCCAACCCTTATTTGAAGAGGCTGAAGTGATCCTGTTCACCAAGGACACCAACAATGAGCTCAGGTAAAACCCAAAAGAATACGAGCAATAAGTCATTGCGGTCAAGAAGCTCTGCATTCCCGCCAAACTCTGGGTGTAAAAGAACTCAATCAGCCCGACTGCGGTGAACATCTCAGAGACCCCGAAGATGACAAACTGCGGCGCGATCCAGAACACGGACAGCAACCTTCCGCTGTCCAAATGAACCTCCCTTCTCCTTTTTTCAACCAAGGCTGCGGACAGCATGGAGAGTGTTACCGTCAGCAAGCCAACGCCAATGCGCTGCAACGGAGTTACTCCGTGCTCGTTGTTGGCCAGTTTTCGAGCGAAGGGGATGAAGGAGGTTTCGTAGAGGGGGACGAGGGCGAGGAGGAGGAGGTAGGGGATGGATTGGAGGGAGGCGGCGGGGATGGAGAAGGACGGGGTGAGGCGGGTGTCCATGGAGGATGCTTGTTGGACTGAGAAAGTCTGGAGCTGCGCGAGGACCGTATTGAAAATGATCGTGCAGGCGAAGATGGGGATGACGGAGAGGAGGATCTTGGCTTGTTCGACTTCCCTGACCGTGCAGAGCCGCCAGGGGTTCTCGTCGTCTTCCGTGTGGATTCTGATGCAGGCCTTGTCGAGGAACCTGGGATAGTTTATTGAATTAGTAAGAAATAAAAAGATACTTCAAAGTTATAGGGGGGACTTTAAAATGGTATCCGAATTAATGCAGACTCAAATCTCAAAATGCATGCATGCATTTAGAGCAGATTTTAGAAACATATTGAATAGCTCAGGTTTCAGCCCATGAAGTTACAATGCTCAATCATTATCGCAGGTTTCGCATTTTGATATAGTAGAAAGGACTTTAATAATCACCAATAGGATTTCACGTGTGAATTTAAATGTAGAGGGTGGACCAATATGTAAATAGCTCAAATGTTTTAAGATAATTTGGTTCTATCAATGCAAATTTGAGTAGTTGTAGACAACACCCAACAATTTGTTCAAGAATATATGCCCATATCCAACCTTTTCCCTTGACAAGATTGTCTCTTTTTGTGGTTTTCGCGTCGTAAAGTTGAATACATGGAATGTTATCAATATAAAGCATCCTGAATTGTTCTTGAGTTTAAATTACACTATAAAAAGCAAAATACTCTTTAGAGAACAGAAAAGATCCCACTTTTCTCAAACACTCTTCTTCCTCACTACTTTATGTCCTGTTTTCATAACATAATATACACTTTTACCTTACAACTTTATAACATTGACCTGCTAAGAAATTGTTAATGCACTTTTACCTTACAACTTTATAACATTGACCTTCTAAGAAATTGTTAATGTTAGATCTAATATTTGAGATCTAAACCATAAAGCCATGATTAAATCAAAGAGATTAGCAAGAAACAAAAGGTGCGGAAGCATATACCTAAATCCATTGAGGAAAATCTGATTAGGGTTTTGATGATCTTCTAATCTTAGGGTTTCTCTCTTATGGATCTCTTTAGATGGGGATAAGAGAATGAGAGTGGCTAACCCTAGATTATATCTAGGGACCATAACCCCATATATATAAGTGTTGTACATTTGTAATTTGGCCCCTCATCAAATTACAATTACAACCTGGTATCTGCACATATAACCCCATGATTTATTTAAATACCCATTAACCCAAATTAATTGATCACTTTAGTGGGTTATCCTGAAGGATAGCAATACACACAGATTAATCATATGTGCCCACAAATAGATTTAATTAGATTTAAATCCAACAGTTAATACTTGAAGATAAATGATTAAATGTTGAGTACAGAAATAATTTGTTAATCCTCTAACCTGAATTTTTCAGTGTGAAGGAGGTGCCCCACATTTGAAGATGGATCCAGGCCACCATAAGAGATGATATCATGAGCTGCATTATTACTGCGCCGATGGGCAATTGCAGAGTTAGATGGGCACACTAGTTTTCTTTTAGTTATTGCAGCCACAAAAACCTGCCAAAAAAAATTTGCAACTTAAGGCCAAAATTTGCACTCCAGATGTAATTTGTTAGGGATGTCCACAATCATTTAAAATCCTTAAAACAGATTTGTGTGTCGTCAGCAATAATTCATGGATCCACAATCAATAAACTATAAGCCTAAAGGAATGACAAGTATTGTTTGTGGCAGGGGAAATTCAAGCATAAAAATATCATATACTGAAAGCAATCAGCAAAAACATAATCATAATACTCCTCTATATGGTACAAAGATGTAGTTTATAATTGAGGTTATAATAATCCATATCATGACAACAATCACTGTAGGCATTAACCATAAATTATGTCCTTATCCACTTACTTAAAAATATTAAAAACTGCAAGAAGGCAACATGATTAATAAACAACATCACCCTTTTTCATTAATCTTCATGACTTTTGTGTTAAATAATTGTTAAACCAAACAAGTAGTTTGACTCTTAACACATTATCACCAAAAAAAAGTATTCTTCCTAGGCCTTGACTGTAGGGACTAAGGAGGCCAACAGGGCCAATATCCCTTTCAACAGCTTGACCAAAGAATAAATGTCATCATGATGAGCATATAACACAACCCTATGCAAGAGTACAATTCATGGAAACTTTGGAAAAAGTATTATGAGAATTTTGTTCGACAAAATACTTGGTACTCGATCTAAATGCTGGGTTCTTCGCTCCTTGAACAACTGACTGTCTAGTGAACAGAATCTATACTATACGAGATATTTCTTACGAATATTGACATGATATGTCATATCAGTAACAAAAATATGATTGCACAAAAATAGTAGACCAAATCATCACATGACTAACTCTAGAAAGTAGACAAAGTGGAAATTTTTTCTTTACTTGATTCGTTTCTGTTTCATCATATAAAGTAAGTTAAATTTTGCCGGGAGTGTGTTTGGTCAGGAGTTGTTAGACATTTCTAGCTACATGCAAATGCTACTATTTACTTATCAAAACACTAAATGGCTTACTAATAGTAAAAGAGTAACTACTACATTCAAATTGAAAATTGTTCCAACAAAGAGCCACTTACTCTTGCAATGGGAGTGAAAATACTCCCTCGAGGCCTCTTATTCCTGTAAAAAACCATCCCTGAAATCAAACTCACCAGCCCAAACCCCATGGCGGCCGCCGAAACGCCAAACCCGACGTCCATCCCTGACCGAGTCTGAACCCAAACCAGGACAGTGAGCGCAATAAGCTCACCAACACAAAAGCTGAAGTACGCGGAGTTGAAGTACGTAGACAGTTTCTTCGATTGCTTTGGGTCATCCTTAATGAATTGATCAGCCCCATGAGATATCATGTTGGGTTTCAGGCATCCACTGCCTAATGCAACTAAGTAGAGAGCAATGAAGAAGATTGTGGCTTTGATGCCTTTGGCTTCAACGCAGTGGGATTCTGTTGACATCATGTTGCATTGTGGGGGTCTTAGCTGGGGGAGGTGTGCTTGAACCGAGAGTAGTATGAAGCCCTGAAAAAAAGAAAAAAGAAAAAAGAATTGCAATCCTAATTAACAGAAGAAACGAATGAGATAATACGGTTATTGCAACTTGTCTAT
>BQKN01064082.1:285066-296739 GCA_022839385.1 Asparagus kiusianus
AGTAGTTTAGTTTTATACTTTATGTGTTCATGCTTAAAGCTCAAATCACACACATGCACATTGTTCCATAATTTATCAATTTTGAGAATATATTGTGTTTTTTGATTATAGACTAAATAATACTATTTTACATCTTTTCTAAAGTCTATCAATCCATTAAAAAGAATCTCAAAACTTGTTTGAAAGGATTCTATCAAGATCAAGTTTTTAACGAGTTAGTATTCTTGAACGTTTTGCAAAACAGTAAGTTTTCACTATTTGCGTCACAAGTTGATTTATTCATGGAACTCATTACAACTTTAATCGTTTATAATAAGTTCAAAAGAGTTAGTCTTTTTATAAGACTTTTCTTACACAAACAAAAAAAATAAAAATACAACTCTCTAAAAATACAAGCAGAGGATGTTTATCACCCACTGCTTGTGTGGGATCTTTGCATATGCCGGAGTTTATCCGTAGACCACCGCGGATCAGATCCGGTTAATCTGAATAAAAAATCAATGCTCTTGCTTCACAAAGAAAATAATTGCAAAAGTAAATAATCTCATCAAAGTGAGATTACTACTCTTCTTGAGATCAAAACAAAGTCTGAACTCAAGGAATGGTGGAACGAGCTTCAGATTTCTCGAAATCCACTCTTTATGCACAGGAATTCGCTAAGATCTCGCTAGCCTCTCTCAAATTCGTCAGAATCCACCCTAGCTCCTCTGAAATTTGTGACTCCCTTCAGATCTATCTTTATGAGGGTGCTAGGGGTGTATTTATAGATTTTAAATGACATTTTTGTGGATAGAAACAAAGAACAACCGTTATTATCCGTTTAGGTGGGTTTTCGATTGTATAACAGCTTCCACACGTTTAAGGATAATCTCATATGTTTATGGATGATCCCAAGGAGTTTTAGAAGCCAATCTTATCAGAAAAAACATTGGGAGCTGGCCTGGGCACGAGTCACTTCGAAGTGACTTGGAATTTCCGAGTCTCTTTGAGGTGACTCGGATTTTCCAAGATAGTTTGTACTGTCTTTGGTACTTTGACTTTAATTCTCTCATCTGACCTCGGATTGAAGTGATTTAAGATGTGTTAGAAATCTAACGAAGAGAGTTACAATTTTTATCTTTTGATATTTTTTTAGATTCAAATCTCATCATGATCAAAATTTTACTTCTTCGTGCAGGTCACTCTAGAGTTACCCCGCACGTATGCAAGCCACATTAAGCCCTCCTGATTGTATTTGCTTCATCGTTTCACACGTTTTGACATTTGATGTGTGTTCCTTCACTTCAACATCGGATGATCCTCTTTGACTTGGATAATCCTCTCTGACTCGGATAATAGCGTTCATCACCTTCTCTCCATTTCGAATTACGTGCGGGAACCTATAGGTAATTTTTAACGCCTACAGATATCTCCTCCAAAGTGTTTCAGGCTTATTCTTTTATAGATGAGCCTAGAATACTTTGGATATGACAGGCCTACCCTTCAATTCTTAGACTTCTTTATCTTTCAGTCTATTCAGTATTTTGTCGAATAGTTAAAATTCTTCCGGTGCTGCGTTTATCGTCTGACCGTTGTTAAAATCTTGAATTGTAACTTGAGTGTTGGTTTCTAAACTAGATTATGTTATTGGATTGGTGTTGAACTGATCATCTTCGTCGAGAATTCATATCTGAATCATAATTGAACTCACGGGGATTATCCTTTGACCTGGAATTTTTCTGAGCCTTATTTTGGTGAATCAATCGTTGCGTTGATCGGCATTGACCTTTATTGTAGCGCGTTGTCCGATATTAACATAGTTTATACTCGTACATTTACTGGAGTTTACATAGTTTAAGTTCGACCGATGTTGTAACGCATGGCAGGCCCAAGTGTAGAGGTTGCATGACCAACCGTTAATGCTGGTTCATTTGCAGGTACATATCTTACACTTAAGTTTCGCTAGTTATTTGCTTAATCATAGGGGAGTTTTGGCTGTAGGAACAGCTATTGGAGCTAATACGACTACCATTGCGAATGCTTTAAAGGTTCCTCATGGAGGCTTCGGCTAGAATTGATGTTGTTCCGGCTGCTTAAGTCACGAAACCAACTGATGAAGCTGGTACGTCAGTGACTATCGTACTTATAGGATTTTTGATAAACTCTCAACCATCAACGGATTTGATAAGCCTCTACCGACTATTGTTTGAGTCGGACTAGCATGCAGATTGTCTAAGTCCGTTCCGTATGTAACATTGTGTTAAAAGAGTTAACTCTCTTAGACTTAATGCTATGATATTGAATACATATATTTTGTCATTATTACGGGAATAGGCTGCCTGACAATGCGTATTGGACATAAACTTGAACAATCCATCAATCTCGGGTTATCCTTAAGAATATTATGTGTAATATTCTCTAGGAACTTCACGTTGGAAATAAAGGAAATAGTTTATCCTCATATACCCGTTGGAGGTTGGGGAAACAATTTATACTCGTATACCTGTTGGAGTATGGGAGCAGTTTAACCTCATATACATGTTAGAGGATTTTGTTCTCAATTGGCTTATTTTGCCATCATGATACCGGCGTCAACCAAGACTTGAATGTTATTTTTCAGAGTAAAACAAGCCTTAGTGGGATGATGAACCCTCCTGTGATATACACAGTACTTCGGATCCAAAATCTTGTTTGCTTCCTCCTGATTTGTAATTGGTGATAGCTTGATTTTGTTGTTGGCGAGGAGGTACTTGAAGATGACTGGAACTTCATCATCTTCAAAAGAATACTCCTCCTAGAACTTCGGATTAAGAGTCTCTTGTTGCCTCTAATGTTGTTGTTGATGAATACCGATAGCAGTTACAGGTGCTTTAGCCGTCGTTGGCCTCTTTTGACTTTCTTCCTTTTGAGAAAGCGTTCGGCCTGTTCATCGTGCAGTTTTAACTCTTTCCAAGTTTTGGATGGTATGATCCCCAAAGCTTTCTGGACATCGATGAAAAGATTATTATGATATGTCTGCAAGATGAACTCCTCTGTGATAAAATCCCCTACAATTCATTGCCTTGTTACGGAAGCGTTTGATAAGACTGTCAACTGACTCACTATCCTTTTGCTTCTCATCCAGAAGAGCTCTGATTGACACTTCGGTGTCATCATCGAAGAAATTATTAAGGAATGAGCTTTCCATGTCATCCCAGCAGTTGATACTCCCCGGCTTGAGATGTTGATACCAATCGAAGGTCGCCCCACGAAGGGTGCCCACGAATGACCGAATCATCAGGGGTTCATTCCCGAAGATCACTCCTAGGTAGGACTTGAAATAAATTAGGTGCTGAGTAGGTGAACCTTTCCCGTCAAATGACATGAAATTAATTAGATTGAACTTCACCGAGTATTGGATTGAATCCTACTATCTTAGATATGAATACGGAATGCCAGTCCTCTTTACTTCTTGAGCCGATAGCAAGACGTTGACCTTATCTTCCAGCTCCTGCATTATCTTGTTGTTTTTGCTCGCATCTTTCTTCGGATGATGTCGAGAAAGATCAACTGAACCACCCCCAACGATATTAAGGGGTGCAATTGAACCACCCCTAGTGTTACTGAGGGATGCGATTGGGCCACCTCTAGTATTTATGAGGGGTACGCTAGCTATGATGACTTTGTCCACTTCTAGATCGCTATCAACTATGACGTTCTGAGTGCGGTGACTAGATTTAGCCTGCTGACTGGACTCAGGTGGTGGTTGAAGTTGTTAAGCCTGATATAGGCAATAAAAATTAACTTAAGCTCAAAACTGACAAAAACATTAAAATCTCTCAAACCATAAGGAATTTGGAGAAATAAATAGGAGCAAACCGAACCCTTTGGGGTAAGTTTGGTCGGCTTCGTCTCTTTGAGATAGTCGATTTTAATATATAATTCGTTCAATTCTGACTTACGGTTTGAAAGTTATGACCTATTCTTCGTAGCATGTTCTGAAACCCAATGCAAGAATGAACTTCGTCTGAACATTGAAGTTCGTCTGCAATGCTAAGTTCACCTGACAACTAGCTCACCTTAACTGATTGAAGCTTGCCTGATAGCTTCGCCTACAAGGTTCGCCACGTAGCGAAGCTCGACATCAGAAGACGAGGTTCGCCATGCAGCGAAGCTCGACATCAGAAGACGAGGTTCGCCACATAGCGAAGCTCGACATCAAAGTTCATCACTATGGACAAAGCTACTCTAGTAGATGAAGCTCGTCATTAAAGACAAGATTGAAGCTCATCATTAGAAACAAGGTTCGAAGCTCATCATTGGAAATGAGGTTCGAAACTCGTCATTGGATATAGGGTTCAAAGCTCGTCATTGGATACAAGGTTTGGAACTCACCATCAGACGTAAAGCTCATTAGTGAAGATGAGGCTCGTCAAAAGAAAATTCATGAGACTTGCTACATAGTTGGACTCAGCTATCGAAGACGAAGTTTGTTAGTGAATACGAAGCTCGTCAGATGGCGTCAGTGAAGACAGAGTTTGCTATACTATAAAGTTTACCTTGTAAGATGAACCTCGCTACGTATCGGGGCTCATTCAACTTGACGAACCCTATTTCAATTAAAGACGAGGCTCGTCATCCATATGAGATCTAGCTATAACGGCTCCGAAGACTTAGTCAGCCACATGAGCTAATCTTCGAGAGCACGTTACGATGTGCGCTGATTTGGAGGAGGCAGTTACACCCCTCTATCCGTGATCTTAGCACGTCAGTTACGTGCTTACACCCTATAAATAGCCATGGATAGCTACAGAGGAAAGAGGGGAACATTCAGACTTTTGGAACTTTTAGCATTTTGAACTCCGAGAATCATCAGAGATCAGAGCTTATGTGTGCAGATCTGGAATTAGAACCTCGATTCTAGCAGACTAACGAATATCAGAAGCTTCAGCAATCTTGTTCTGATCGTCAATAGGAGGCAATCTCAGCTTGAGCATCAAGAAAAGCATCCTTTCGTCACCAAGAGCTCACGTTAAACAAAGTAAAACTGAATTAATCTTCTCTTTATCTATAATCGAGAGTGTGTGAGTGATTGTAAGGGATTCGTACTAAGTGCTCGAATCCACTTCTTAAAACAAAAAATCAATCAATCATACATTTTTCGACCCTACACCTATAACTCTCTCATCTGCTGCATGGTCAGCTTCATCTCCATTTTCATTTCAGCTCTAAGTTCCTCTCGCTGTCGAGCTCATGCCTATTGAATCATTTGAGCCATTAGGTCGGGAGTGATTGTGAATGACTCCCTTGCTTCCCCCATGTTGGATATTGTATCGTTGGAGGCGATTGCGGAGAAAATATCCAATAGTTCTTCTTCCGAAGATAGTCCTTCGTGCATTCTCGAGTAATCCTTATGTCTGATGGCTTCTAGATGGAGCTAAGATATTCGTTGGGCTATCCCTGAATTAACTTTTCTTCCGGGAGAAAAATCGGGATTAGAGCCGTTTGAAGCAATCACAGACTTTCCTTTGTCAACTATGTTAATGGTGACTTCAGGGAATTCACATCCTGGATGGTGGATTTTCTCTTATGGAAATGTCTTGGCTTGGGCTTTGATGCTTCGGTGGTAAGTTTCTCAAATATCGAGACCCTTTTTGAAATGATCCTGGGACAGCTACATTTTGATAATACTATCCTGATAGATCTTCCGCATGGACAAGGAGAGTTGTTTTCTCAGACACCATCATTTTAGAATTTGTTTACACCCCCAGCCTGATGGTGCAGCTTATTGGAGTAATTCATTGCTTGTTGGTGTGATACCCTAAGTATAACGTTGTCTTTTGATGGACACACCTTCTTTTGGGAATAAAGAACCTTATTGACATTCTTAGGATGATTTGTTGTCGCCTTTGAACGATCCAAGGTTACATCAGGAGTCACACATTTAGAACCACTTCCTTGCAAGCGTGAGGTGTTTACGGGCTCCTAGGTTTCGATATGAACCCCCCAGGCAATTGATGCCATGAGTCCTCTTATGGACGACGAACGAAGATGTACAATGAGGTGCCCCAGTTTGTTTGGAGGTGGCGAGACACCTTTGAGCGGCCTTTGGCTTGATGGGAGTGTTTGTACGACCTCCAGCCTGAGGAACTACTCAGGTTTTGTTCACCGGAGCTTTGCCTCTATCTTCATGCGAAGGACCGAGATGGTCCGTTGTCGTATCCTTGAATTTCGACAGCACAACGCTGTAGTGAGACTTCTCCGGAGGTACGGGATCAACTGGAACAGGAACAAGGCTTGACAGAAGCGAAGAAACGGCTACGGGAGGTGAATTAGGCGCGGGATACCTTGAGGTGACTCGGGCTTAGCACGAGTCACCCTGGAGTGACCCACACTTGGCCGAGTCAACCTGGAGTGACCCACGCTTAGCCGAGTCATCCTAAAGTGACTCAAGATTTCTGATCTTTTCAGCCGCTGTCGGAGTTGTTTTTTTATGCTATTTTGGACTTTGCCCTCCAAACTTGGTGTGATTTTAGTGGTTTTTGGCTACCTCTTCCTTCTTCATGCCTTATTCCTTTTGCAAAAGGGTGCGAGCATGTGCGGCACATGCACAACACATTTGGATACGATCCTTCC
This sequence comes from Asparagus kiusianus, assembly GCA_022839385.1. Taxonomy (NCBI): domain Eukaryota; kingdom Viridiplantae; phylum Streptophyta; class Magnoliopsida; order Asparagales; family Asparagaceae; genus Asparagus; species Asparagus kiusianus. The sequence goes on from BQKN01064082.1 coordinate 291,661, forward strand.
GGATTAAACGATTGCATTTGATAAGGATCCATTCTTTCGTTGATGACTTGGAGGATTTGTCAGCAACACACTGTTGAAGTGATTCGGTTGCTTGACGTCTCCTGGACTCTAAGTTTGTGTAATATCGAACCCTGTCGACTTGTTCCAATGCCTTAGCTATTTGACGAGCTTGGCGTTGACGTCGCCTCTGATGAGCCCTCTTTATCAGAGTTGGCGTACTTTGATTGGATAACTCCTTGATTGGAGAGGAGCCACTTGTAGCCTTCATCAGTGAGTATACCTCCTTCAAAGATAATATCTTTCCGCATTTGCAGGGAGAGGAGGATTTTGATGAAGATGAGGAGAAATATTTCTCGAACTTGGCATCGTGAAACTCGTACTCGGCCACTGAATCAACCGAGATCTTGATATTCGGTTACGACACGACAGTCTTGACAGCAAGACTATTGGCTCCTACTATGGTCGCCAACGTATTTGCGTCGAAAGTAGATTAATTCATGGAACTCATTATAACTTCAATCGTTCACAACAAGTTCAAAAGAGTTAGTCTTTTTATAATACTTTTCTTACACAAAACAAATGAAAATACAACTCTCTACAAATACATACAGAGGATGTTTATCACCCGTTGCTTGCGTGTGATTTTTACCTGTGCTGGGGTTTATCCGTGGACTATCACGGATCAGATCCGATTGATTGGAATAAAAGATCAATACTCTTACTTCACAAAGAAAATAATTGCAGAAGTAAATAATCTTAATAAAGTGAGATTGCTACTCTTCTCGAAATCAAAACAAAGTTTGATCTCAAGGAATTCGCTTGAAATCCACTCTTTATGCATAGGAATTGGCCAAGATCTCGATAGCCTCTCTCAAATTCGTCAGAACCTCACCCTAACTCCTCTAAAATTCATAGCTCCCTTTAGATCTGCCTTTATAAGGGTACTATGGATGTATTTATAGATTTTAAATATTATGTTTGTGGATAGGATCGAAGAACAACTGTTACTATCCGTTTAGGTGGGTTTTCGCTTGTGTAACAACTTCCACACGTTTAAGGATAACCCCACATATTTATGGATGACTCTAAGGAGTTCTAGAAGCTAATCTTATTAGAAAATATGTTGGGAGTTGACCTGGGTGTGAGTCACTTTGATGTGACATGGAATTTCCGAGTCACTTTGAGGTGACATGGATTTTCCGAGATAGTTTGTACTGTCTTTGGTATTTTAGCTTTAATTTTCTCATCCAACCTTAGAATAAAGTGATTAAAGATGCGTTAGAAATATGATGAAGAGATATTTAACTTTTGTCTTTTAAGATTTTTCAGATTCAAATCTCATCATGATCAAAATTTTACTTATTCGTGTGGGTCACTCTAGAGTGACCCCGCACGTGTGCAAGCCACCTTGAGCCCTCCTGATTATATTTGCTTCGTCATTTCACACGTTTAGACATTTCATGTGCATTATTTCACTTCTTTTTATAGCATCAAATAATTCTCTTTGATTTGGATAATCCTCTCTGACTCAGATAATAGCGTTCATCACCTTCTCTCCGTTTCGAACTACATGTGGGAACCTATAGGTAATTTTTGATACCTCCATTCACAAATAGGAAATGATACTTTAAAATTTTCTTGTCTAATATGTTTATTTTCATATATATAAATATTTTCCCAAATTTTACTATTTTTGGAGTTGATTTGCTATTTTAATTTGAATTTAGAAAATTAACTTTTTAAAATTCAGGTTTCTATGAATAGTATTTTAAGTCGACCGATTTTATTCACCGGTCGACTGACCAGTGTAGATTTTTTAGCCTAAGTTTTTATGGTCTAATTAGTTGATCGATTCCCTAGATTAGTCGACCGATTAACAGTAAAACTTCTATAATGGCTAGTTTTGGCTGATTTGTTTTGAGAAGCTATAAATAGCTCTCAAGACCTCTTTAAAAATTTAAGAAAGTTTACAAAAGATTTTTGCCAGTTTGTTTAAAGGTTTTTTATGAGAAAAAACAGGTTTGTTTATGTGAAGAGAATGATCGTCAATTTCGTTTTTGAGGCGTTCATCCTCAAATCATCTATCTCTCTTTGTTTGGAGAAGTTTTTCTAAACTCATCTTCTAGCTAATTCATATTTTGATTCTCATATATTTATGCTAGATTGATTTGACTTTAATTTTATTTTACTCATTGATTACACACAACCACTTGAGCTTAAGTATTTCACATATTGTATATTTGGATTGTGAGGTTGTTTCATTGAGAGAGCTTACATTCTGTTCTCATTTCTATTAGAGAACAATATCATTATTTGCACTTATCGTTTAACACATTATAATACACGAGAACACTTATAGGAGTGGTTGGAGAGACACCGGGGTTAATTTCAAGAGGGGTGGGTTGGTAGTAAAGCCTTGGGAGAGGTGTTAAATCCAAATACTTGAGGAAGGTAACAAGGGGAGTCCAACACTTAGAGGAGCATGTCTTGTGGGATTAACAACATGTAGATTGTAAAAGTTTTCGATAAACTTTGAAAACCGATTGTGTAGTTATTTTTGAGTGGTAGTGGAGATCTCCTCGAGGTGAGGAGCGGAGACGTAGGTTGAGTGTTAGATCGAACTCTGTGATCATATTGTGTGTTTGCATTTGGTTTTGGCGTATTATTCTTGTGCCTATTCTTATATCGCCTATTAGCTTATTATTTATATCGCATATTGTTTCTTGTATACCATTGCATATAATTTATTGTACATTATATTGTTAGGATATTACATCATTAGTTTTAAGTTTGGCATCGAACTCAGATTAGATTAGAAGTTACCCTATTCATCCTCCTCTAGGGTACTTACATTTGGTATCAGAGCTTGGTGTTCTTAATTTGTGGCTTAATCACCTTGAGTCAAAGATCCTCGCTTTGTATTTTTTACTAATCTGATTTTGTGATTATTTTTCATGCGTGTATTTTTTCATGGATATATACGGTGCACCTAGTTTAGGCTATGCCATAGATATTGCTCCTAAATTCAATGATTTTCCTTATGCTCAACGGATGCTTAGATTTAAACTATTTGTTAGATCTAAACATATTGATTTGTGGGAAGTGGTTGATTGTGCTTATGTTGTGCCCACGTAGGAGAAATCCAAGTAGAGCAATGATGATAAGAGGATGTTTATTTTAAACAAGCTCTTGTTAGAATTTTTGAATTAATTCTTTTGATCCATCTATATCTAACAAGGTTGCTTCTTTTGATAGTGTCTACACATTATGGAAACATATAAAGACACATCATGATAACTTGAAGGAAATCCAACGTATTCCGGTGGATTCCGCTTCAAGTGAGTTTGGAGCATCTTCATGCACACGACCACTAGACGATTGCCATAGTGAGGTATGCGAGTCCGAATATAAAAATAAACTTTCTATAGATGAGTCCGCATGTGCATATGAGAGATTAATGAATGCCTACAATAGATTGCATCATAGTTTTATTAATTTGAAAAGAAAGCAAGTAGATTTAAAATCCGATCATGATTTGTTAGCATTAAAATTTTATATCATTGCTAAGGAAAATGTAATTCTTAAAGATAACAATGATAAATTAAGATCAGACAATGCTAGCTTATCAAATGATAAGAAGTATGCCATGTTAGAAGTATAAACTATTAAAAATAAATTTATCTTATTCAAAAATGATCATGTTTGTTCTACTTCTAATGTCAATGGAAATGTGCCTAATAATGAGTTGAATATTATAAAACTCGTATTTTATCTTTAGATTCAACTTTAAATACATGCATTGACAATCACAAGAAACTTGTGAACATGTGTGCTAAGCCACATGCTAATATTTTCAAATCGCACACTCGCCACGCATACATGTATAGAAAAATTTATAAATGCTCTATTTGCGACCGTAAAGGCCATCTTGCTAAATTTTGCTATGATGCTCAAAAACCCATTATTACTGACACTATTGATTGTTATGCATCTCATAAAGTTTCTTCACAATATACATACACACATGCACCCATTGATCATCATAAGAATGCTGATGTGTTTAAGTGTGAATTTTGTGGTAAGTATGGTCCTTTAACAAAATTTTGTTTTGATTTGTGAAAAACTTCAAAATCACAAAATATTTTAAAAAGGCCAACCTTATTTAAAAATGTTTCTCACGCACAACTAAATGGTCAACAAAAATAAGTGCATCCATTTTATTGCACTTATTGCAATAGGATGAGTCATTTGCGTAATTATTGTTATGACCAGATTCGTGCGCTAAATACGCCCAAGATAATTACATCTTGATTTGTTTTATCCAAAGCATACTTCTTTTTTATCTTTGTGGATGAAACATATAAATGTTCGACATTATTTTTTGTATGTTTAAGTATATAGGAAAGACGTGTCCCTTATTTACAATTGACACAAAATCTCTATTAGTGGACATCTTTTCAAGCCTCTTTGCGAAGAAATTATTTTTGTCATTTAAGAGGTAAATTGGGCATGTTTATCATTTGATTCATGATTGCTTGATCATTTCCTTATCCTTTTCAACAATGATGTTTTGCAAACTTTTTAAATAGTCTACATAGTTTTATGGATTCTTATGATATTCTTTTTCAGTTTTGGTTAAAAAATCTTATCTTGATAAACTATCTAGATTGATCAGACGACTGAAGAATCACATCAGTCAACCGATACATGCACATTAGTCGACCGATTGGAAATCAATCGACTGACCAACACTCAGTTCTTCAAGTCCTTGTTTACCCCAAATTTCTTTATCTTTTTCAAAAATAACGATTTGTGATTTTGGGCCTTCATGGATGCTCATAATTTTCTTTCATTTTTCAAATTTGGGATATATATCAGGATTTTCATTTGGATTTTTAAAATACTTTTGAAGTCAATTTTTTGTTAGTTTGGATTTTTTTTCCGGTTAAAAATTATATGTTTGACTCGCTATGTGTTTTGGATTGTTTAAAACTATGAATTTCATTTTGTCTGTTGTATTTTCTTATCTGTGTATTGAGACCCTTGTAACACATTTTTCTTTTATATATATATATATAT
>BQKN01064082.1:297139-308603 GCA_022839385.1 Asparagus kiusianus
TATATATATATATATATATATATATATGTGTGTGTGTGTGTGTGTGTGTGTGTGTGTGTGTGTGTGTGTGTGTGTGTGTGTGTGTGTTCTCTTGGTCTCTTTGAATGTGAGTTGTCATGATATTTTTTATATATCACATATTGCTGCTTTATAATTTTATTTATAAATATGCTTTATGGTATTTTGATAGGGAAACGTTTCCCTATCTGTTTTATACTCACTGTGCTTATATGCAAGGAGAGCTTTAACTCTCTATTCTTATTGTTTTCCCTATTTTGATGTTGACAAATGAGGAGAAACAAGTGTATTGTAAGTATCTCGTTTTCCTTGCCTACTATTGGTATCATGCATGAGGATATAAAAATTATATATTCATTTGGTATCATGCATGTTTTATATACTCTTTGTGTAGATTGTTTGTCATCATAAAAAAGGGAAAGATTGTTAGGTCTCATGTTTATGAGCCTATTGTCTAATCTGATTTTGATGATTAACAAACAATTCCTAACATCGTTTGTCGAGTATTTTTACATTTGCTTATTAGGTATCCTACACAAACATCATCCGTGTTGGAGGTTAGAAGGATTTGCACCTTAACAACGATATTTTTAGAGGTTGGTGGAAATTGAAATGAAGCCATCACAATTCAAGTCAAATACGAGATCATGCTTTATCTCTACTACCAAACTTAGGATTGTCCAAGATCGAGCTCAAATGAAGACTTTTAGCTTTAGTATAGTAGTTTAGTTTTATACTTTATGTGTTCATGCTTAAAGCTCAAATCACACACATACACATTGTTTCATGATTTATCGATTTTGAGAATATATTATGTTTTTGGATTATAGACTAAATAATAATATTTTATATCTTTTCTAAAGTCTTTCAATCCATTAAAAAGAATCTCAAAACTTGTTTGAAAGGATTCCATCAAGATCAAGTTTTTAACGAGTTAGTATTCTTGAATATTTTGCAAAACAGTAAGTTTTTATAAATGAGAAATGATATTTTAAAATTTTCTTCTCTAACATATTTATTTTCATATATATAAATATTTTCCCAGGTTTTACTATTTTTTGAGTTGATTTGCTATTTTAATTTGAATTTAGAAAATTAACTTTTCAAAATTAAGGTTTCTTTGAATAGTATTTTAAGTCGACCGATTTTTTCACCGGTCAACCGACCAGTGCAAAATTTTTAGCCTGAGTTTTTACAATCTAATCAGTCGACCGACTCCCTAGATTAGTCAATCGATCAATGGTAAAACTTCTGTAACGACTAGTTTTGGCTTATTTTTTTAGAAGCTATAAATAGCTCTCAAGACCTCTTTAAAAATTTAAGGAAGTTTACAAAAGAGGTTTACCAGTTTGTTTAAAGGGGTTTTGAGAAAAATCAAGTTTGTTTATGTGAAGAGGGTTTCATAAAGAGAAGGATCTTCAATTTCGTTTTTTAGGCGTTCATCCTCAAATCATCTATCTCTCTTTATTTGGAGAGGTTTTTCTAAACTCATTTTCTAGCTAATTCATATTTTGATTCTCATATATTTATGCTAGATTGATTTGAGTTTAATTTCGTTTGACTCTTTGATTACACACACAACCACTTGAGCTTAAGTATTTCATATATTATATATTTGGGTTGTGAGGTTGTTTCATTGAGAGAGCTTACATTTCATTCTCATTTGTATTAGAGAATAATATCTTTATTTGCACTTAACATTGAACACCTTGTAATACACGAGAACATTTAGAGGAGTGGTTGGAGAGAGACCGGGGTTAATTCCAAGATGAGTGGGTTGGTAGTAAAACTTAGAGAGAGGTGGTAAATCCAAACACTTGAGGAAGGTAACACGGGGAGTCCAACACTTATAGGAGTGTGTCTTATGGGATTGACAACATGTAGATTGTAAAAGTTTTTGGTAAACTTTGGAAACCGATTGTGTAGTTATTTTTTGAGTGATAGTTGAGATCTCCTCGAGGTGAGGAGCGGAGACGTAGGTCGAGTGTTAGACCGAACTCCGTGATCATATTGTGTGTTTGCATTTGGTTTTGGCGTATTATTCTTGTACCTATTCTTATATCGCATATTAGCTTATTGTTTATATCGCCTATTGTTTTTTGTATACCCTTGCATATAATTTGTTGTACATCATATTGTTAGGATATTGCATCATTAGTTTTAAGTTTGGTATCGAAATCGGATTAGATTAGCAGTTACCCTATTCAACCCCCTCTAGGGTACTTACATTAACTGCATACGAATTCAAATGAGTTTTCTTGGGTTCGGCGGCCATAGGGGTCATCACCGGTGAAACGCACGACTGTGGATGGTCAGAGTTCCACGGATGTCGCTGTAGCCAGAAAAGTACTTTCTTTCTTTATTTTTATAGTAGAAATAACTAAATAAATAACACTTACCTCTTGAAGCCATTCATTCTTCTTCTTTCTCTGATTCTTCCAGAACTCTTTCTTTCTCTTTATGTTGAATGAAGATCATTTGATTTATGGGTTTTTTTTAAAAGTTTCCATGACTTTTGGGTTTCTAAACTCCCATATTAATTATACTTAAACACTCAATAACTCCATTTACTACCTAGTTACAAAAGTCTTCATTTTCTATAATAAAAAAATCGGTATTCTACAAGGCTAGTAGTTGCCTTAACTCTTCACATTGTGAACATGTTGATGTTGATATAGGTTAAGTTTGGATGGGAGAGGCATATAGCAAGCAATCAAGACTGTGGGTATGTTTGCACATGAAAGAGAAATTATTAGATAGTTGTAGGTGATTACAACTTTGTAACAAACTGAGTTGGATATAATATATAACTATTTTTATATAGTGGAAAGCTTTTACATTATGTATAATCCATAATTTTTATATTCCACTAATTATTGAAGAAAAAATGGGTTTTGGACCTCCATAAGCTAGAAGATTAAAATACTTTTTTTAGCATTCCTGCTAAACCGTATCCGTATCCGAGAAAATATCTATAATCGTATCCGTTAGGATATGAATATGGTTACTCAAATCTATAACTAATAGGATATAGTTATGGATATGGTTTTTTTTGTGAACTACCCATATCCGAAATATCCGAATACATATTGCTCATACTCTTACGATAGTTTGATTTTTAGATTATGAACTTGTGGTTAATTTTGATAAGCAAGATGTCTAATCTTAACTTTTCAGTTACAATGAACGTATTAATGAACTCTTTTGTATCACATAAGTTATGTTTTTTCTCAATACTATCTAGTTTTCTCATAATCGTTTTGTATTCGCATGTATATCCGCTTATATATCTGCATCTTTATTTGTAACCCGTATTCGATTTTAGTGGATATGAATATGATTTTTTTAACTGAGGCATATCTGTATTCGTATCTGAGATGGGTAAATAGATATAGATATGATAAGCATCATATCCGAGCCGTATCTGGACTGAATGCACACCTAGTTCCTTCCCCCAAACAAACGTCATAGAGGCAAATCTTTGTTACTTGATTTTTTTCCCCTCTTTATTTTCACATTACTGTTTTTATTTTACAACTTAGACCCCCTCCCCCCGGCCAACCGTTCCCTTCCCCATGTGTACAAGAATGTGGCCCTGCATTGTCAACAGCCAAAACAAGGCCCATTTTCTAAAAGTAAAACAATAAACAGCAACGGAGTTGACTTTTAACAAAGTAAAGTCAGAAATGGGCATATGGATTATGGACTTGAATAGAGATTCATAGTGCTGAAGTGGGCTCCACCAGGCTCATGCCCAAATCAAACTAGATGAGGTAGTAAGGTAGCCAATTCAGCAGGCTGAGTTGCTCCAGTAACTTCGGCTCCAGAAACTAAAACGATAATTGTCACAAAAAAAAGAAAAAAAAAAAAGGGTTTCGCATAGTGTCTACAAATTTTTTTCTCAAGATACTTTCTATTTTACTCACCAAATCCACATTTGATTTTCTTACCAAGTCTAAGTATGACTAATATACCCCTGATTAAGTCAATTAATTTTATTAATTTACAGTTAGACAGAGAGAAAGAGAGATAATGAAGAGAGGAGATTGGGAAGGGTAGGTTAGCAAATATCTATATTTCTTGCTAAATCTGCATGTAGAATAGATTTTTGGTTGGTTCTTTTTTTTGGCATGTGCAAAAACTCCGTTAATTAGCGAAGCAGCTAATTGTTAACCAATCTTTTTTTAAAAGAAATTGGTAAATTGCATGCTGAACTAATTGTCACATGTTTCTGAATCGAGTTTATGAGTAAAATAAAGTTTAGAATATAAAAATTCAGAATTAATTGGAGTATGAATCATGGTTTTTTATTTTAATCATTTGATATTGATTATATTTCTAAATCAATTGTATGCACAAAATAAAATTTGAGTATAAAGTTCAGAATCAATTGGAGTGTGAATCATAGTTTTTGACATCATTTTAATTTTAGTTATATCAAGTATAGTTTAATTTTGATTTTTAATATTTTGTTTAATCATGTGATAATTGATAATGACTGTATTCCTAAATCAATTGTATGTGTAAAATAAAATTCGGAGTCTAAAAGTTCAGAATTAACTAGAGTGTGAATCATAATTTTTGACATAATTATAATTTTAATAATATTAAGTATACTTTAATTTTATTTTAATTTAATTATTTGATAACAAGTTTTCTTAATTAATATGGGTTAATATTTAGGAAAAATTGTGTCAAGGCCCCAAATTTGAGAAGCCTATGTGACGAAGCCCCTCCTACTTTTGCCTATGTGCTTAAGCCTTCAATTATTGAAAAAAAATGGTCCAGCTCCTCCAGATCATCTACAGCCCGACATTATATGTATCTGACCCAAAAACCCAACTTTACCCCTCCCCCAAAAATTATATTTTACACAGGTTTCCTGTTTTACCCCTCTCCACCCACTCAAAATCACCATAATCTCTCCTCCATCAAAATGCCCCCTTCTTCTTCCCTCTCTTCCCCCCTCTATCCTCATCTCAAAATCCAAGCAGCAAAACCTTAACCCTATCAATCTCATCTCCTTCTCCTGCTGCGGTCAAATACATAGAATGTCCTCTCCCAAACCCTAGACCTCCTAATCCTCATTCCCTTATCCTCTTGTCCTTTGCCACCAGCCTAGACCTCCTAATCCTCATTCCCTCATCCTCTTCTCATGCTCGTTCTACATCATCTCCTCTCTCTCATCTCCTCTGAGTCCTCTCCCAAACCCTAATTCTAACCCTACCCACCAATCCTATCTCTTTTATCCTCTCTTTCCTCCTTCTTCTCCTCCACCCCTCCTTAGAATTTCCTAATTTCTCCCGCAAGTTCAGAAACTCTAGATGCAAAGGCTTGAAGAAGGTGCTAGAGTGTGATGTCCAGATTCAGATTGAGGATTACGTAAGGAAGAAAGGGAAGGAGTGGAAGGAGATCAAAGATTTACCGTGGAAAGGTGGGGAGTAGGTGAGTAATCCTGATTATGAGGTTCTTCATGCCGAACTAAGGAAGATGGTGCTAGTCAATGGTCGGACTATGTTGCTATTTTAAGCGAGGAACGGGTGCCCGCTAGCAAAGTTGGAAGCTTGGAGGTCGAAGAAGGGCCTACGCGGAATTGGAGGCTAGGGTTTTGGCACTTCTAGGTCATTAGATGCAATAAAGATGTTTGATGAAATGCCGCACAAGAATTTTATTGCTTAGAGCTATGCTATACTATTAAAGCTTGAACTCATCAAAAGAAGAAACTCAAATTACTATGATATTTATTGTTTTATTTTGCTTGTAGTTCATAGGATACGAGAAATATTGTCAAGAGAATTAGTCCTTGCTTAAAATTTTATTGTACATATTTTGTTGGCTTGGAAATTATATATAGTTTGTACATAATACGTTGATAATTGAGAAATAAAAGCCTATGTACAAAAATGTTCATTTGAAATAACAAATGTATAAATATTTAGTAGATCAATTATTAAGTTTTACCGAACACACATGGACTATAGCTAACTAACTGTTAACATTTTCTTGTTCCATATTAAGCATAGTTGAGTAAGTGTTAACTTTTTTCTTTTAAATGTTAAGTTTAGTTGACTAACTGTTAACTTTTACCTGATACATGCGAACTATAGTTGATTAACTGTTAATGTTTAGCTGCTCCATGTAAAGTATAATTGAGTAATTGTTTACTTTTTTTCTTTTTAAGTCAAGTTTAGTAGATTAACTGTTATGTTTTACCTAATACATGTAAACTATAGCTAATTGACTATTAACATTTATCTAATCCATGTTAAGTATAATTCAATAATTGTTAACTTTTGAAGTATGAGAACCGTAGTATACCAAAATATGAGATCAGGATATTGCCATCAATTACTACTAAAAGGAAGGGGAGAAATAGAATAAGACTATACAATATAAAATATCAAGTAATTGTTAATATATATCTGTTAAAATTCACGAAGTACCCATTAAGGGTTGCTTAACTCTTCAATTAAACTTTAACTTTGTTTGTTTAATTTTTTTAGTTCTAATAAACTTAACAGATAATTGATATCGTTAATATGAATTAAGCAAAGTTATATCATTATTGTTAATGTTTTGAAGTACTTATTAAGGTTCTAACAGATTTGTTAATTTTATGTCATACATGCTAATTTGATGATGTATATTTTAAGTTTATACTATGACTTGCAGTGTATATTTTACTAATTTTGATTCAAATATTTTTAGATATAGTCATGTAACCTCTAATGTTGGAAGATCTTAAGAGAAACCATGATCTAAGGGGATTGTGAGATTGAGAGTAAATTAAAACTAATACATGATATAGATAACAATACACTTAGATGACCAAGATTTGGATAATCATGTTTTTGCGACTATTGTTAATGTGTATTGAATATATTAAACCAAGACATGATATAATTAACAATTACTTCATATTAAACAGGAACAAACAAAGCTTAAAGGTATATAATATAGTTAATATGATAATTGATATAGTTAATAGATACTTGATATAGTTAGCAGATATTGTACATAGTTAACGTATACTTCATATAGTTAATAGATAATTGATATAATTAACATATACTAGATATAATTAACAAATACTTAATATAGTTAACAACCAATGAATAAATTTAAATACTAGTGTTCAAAATTAACATGTATTTTGCAAATTATTAGTTACGCTATAGACCTACATACAGCGAGTAAAGTTAATATACAACATAGTCAAACACAACCAAAAACTATTATCAATCAACAAGGCTCAAATAATAAAGCTCAGTTCAAAGTTCAATAACAATAGGTCCTCCACTTAGTAACAAATCCAAGTTCATCCTCAAAGAAGAACACCAACTAGATAAAACACCTCCAATTAGAGGAAGGTAAGGACAAATAGCTATAAAGATAAGAATGGTGGAATATCTTTCTTCATAAGGGAAATCTAGCTCCAACAAGCCCATACAACCTTTCTCAAGGAAATTCAGAATGATCGGGTTACTTAAGATCCAATTAAGAGTGCGTCAACCCCTTAAGACATGAGTGATCAAAGACCCCATTAACATCGAAAGAGCTTAGCCACATTTGTTCCTTCATGTTCTTACTCATCAACCACAATCATAGTGTTCCATGAAATTAAAGTTTTATGAGTGATTTCATCAAACAAGTGGTGAGCAACCATCACATTCCATGATACGTCGTTGTTGTATTCGGTCTCCGCCATCATGCAGGGGAGTTTAGAGGTGGAGATGGTGTGGTCAAGGGAGGAGGAGATGGCGATGAGAACAGAGGATGAGATCTTGTTGTCGCCATTAGAGTCGAACTTATAGAGGACACACTTGAAGTCGGTGGTGGTGAATGGGGAGAAGGGGATTGACGGAGGAGGAATTGACAAAACTAGAATTAGATCCATACTCAGATCCAGGTGAGAATTTGGATCGAGTATAGGGGTAATGGAGGAAAGATGAGATCTTACACGTTAGAGGAGGGGCATGGGACTGTATTTAGAGAAAGATTAGGGTTAGAGTTAGAATTAGGAGAAATGAGAAGAAGAGGGAGGAGCAACCATGAAGGTTATGGTTAGGAGAGAGGAAGAGGAGAGGAGGGAGGAGCAACAAAATTAGCAACGGCACTGGCAACGGAGACCATGAGAATTTAAGGAGAAGATTGAGTTAGGAGGAGGAAGAGAGAGGTGAAATCTCACTATGATTGTCATCTTCATGACCGGGGGGGTGGGGGGGGGGGGGGCAGAAGGAAGGGTATTTTTGAGTTTTTAGAGTCCCCCCTCTCTGTTCTTACTTGGCAAAGGAATTAGGGTTTTGACACAATATTGCTTTGTACTTTAGATTTATACACAAGGATAAAAGTACATGAGGCTGGGGCGCATTAAGTTCTCATATTTAGGGCCCTAACATAACTTTCCTTAATACTTAAATAGTGGGCATCAACTATGAATTACCAAAATTTAGAAAGCAAAAGAGTTATTTAACATGAGTTGCATTTAATTATTTTGATTATTGGCATAATTGATAATTGGCATTATGGGGAATTGTCAGAATTGAGAGGGCAAAAGAGACAATTAAAAGTTTTACATAGCAATCTTCTTTTATAAATAGCACAAATATGGATAATAAATGAAACATGTGCTGCGTATTGTCTATTGAGATATACCAAACCTTATACAGACTCCTCTTTGATGTTTCATGTTCCATTCAAACATGAGATCCTCCAATCTCTACTTCAATTCGTGTTGGTAAGAACTTGGAGCCAAATTAGATGGCACGAGTCAAGTTGGGCAACTTCAATTGTGGTCAACAACCAAGTCCGATTTTGACGAAGGAAAGAATCTAAAAAAGTAATTGAAAAAATGAAGGAAAGAACCGAAAGAGTGAAAATTGAAAGATATGCAAAGTAGATGCTCAATTATATCACGCGCACGAGGAAATGTGGTAGGGGACTTAAAATCTACTTTAACGTTGGAGGGCACGTATTATTTCTGGTCCAAACGTAACAAATTCATATAATAAGTTTAATTCCTTCCTAGAGACAAGAAGAATAATCGAATTTGCTTGATCGTCTCCACGGGGATCATGACTTATCCAATGACTCTTGCTATTTTTTTTGATAGAAAAACATGGGGTGTACCCTGTTCAATTAAAGATAAAAGTATATGTTACAAAAGTATGGATACGACATGATGTTAGATAATAGTAAGTTTAGTTCCATATGACTAGGGATGTATGACATTCTTCTTATGAACTGAGACTTGGGCATAATTTGACCCAACTAAATTTCTCTGATAACATTTTAAAATTTCTATCACTACGTCAAAACTCTAAAATTTTGATGAGACGGAGACTGGAATTGATCATTGAAGGTTCATTTTTTATTCGTGGTCAATAGGACGTATTGCAATTGGATAATGCTAAGAGGGTCTATTCACAATTAACTATGTATATAATTCATATTCATTAAACCTTTTTTTTATCTTACTTTGATCGTAAGTTTAATGCCATATTTGTCACCAATTGTTGTGGACAAAGATCTCAATCTAGATCCCTTTTCTTTTTGGTCACTTTGAATGGACTTTCTAACTTCAAAAGGAGAAAATAATGCGTCGGCAGAAGCTTAGTGTAAGACTAAATTGGGCTTGCTTGACAAACTTGTTCAAATTGAGGTTGACAATTTTTTTGGTTTAATGGTTAATGTCGGAAGTGCAATAGTTTATTCATCAAATATTGGTCGTGCTTACAGAGAGATCAGCACTAGATTAAACAAGCATGATAAATAAGTCGTCAAAAAAAATTCCAATAGATCTTTTACCTAATTATCACAATTGTAATGGTCATTCATATGATGGTTAGACTAATAGGCATAAATTAAGTCGTTGAGGCTAATTGTAAAGTGAGAATATGTGGATTAAGAATGAAACACGCTCTAAGATAGACGCCCGTGCAAATTAAGCCAACTTTGTTACTAATCAAATTCAAGTTTTTTTAGTTGGAAATTCATGCAAGTCCTCGATTGGACATGTCAATTTTATATATTGACGGCAGTAATAACCATTACTTATGCCAGAAATTTTCGAACACGTGACAAAACTGGCCTAAGTTTGACATACTCTTCAAGCTGGTTACTTGTACTTTTTTTTCTTTTTTCCTTTTTTCTTTAATGCAAACCCCAAGAATCATCCATGAGAGCTAAAATTTTGTATATAATATTCAAATTTTATCAGAATACGGCAAGTTTAATCTAATATGCTGCTCACTATTTTTTATTTTGATGCGACGAACGTTGACATAGTACCAGCTAAGTAAACCCCAGGTTCAGTCCGGACCCAGGTGATATTAATTGCTGACTACTTAGGAACCATTCTAAGGTGATAAAGTATGATATTTGACGGAGGACGATTAATTATAGGGGAACTCAATCATATATCATCGATCATAGACCTATGGCTAATGTGACAGTCAAGCTTTATGGTACCAAAATAAAATAGACAAATATATATTAACGAGGTTGATAGCAAGCACTATGCACTTGGACAACAGTAAATGATCCATTTTCAGAGAAACATAGAATAGAGAGAATGACTAGCAAAGATACGATGTGATTTGGCTCCACATTTGAAGATTACTGTTAGATTTTGATCCGTGTCTCAATTAAGGGTTAATCTTTTGGGTCATTTTCGGTCCAAATATCACTGTCTCTGCCTCTTCGAAGTTACTAGTAGACACTCAATGCTTTTTTAACCTTTGATACACATCGTCTCCTTGTATGTTGAGAGAAAATTATGTATTGACCCTTATGACACGTCTCCTTTACATTGAAAAACATTGATTATGCTTAGGGCTGTCCATTCAGACCGGCCCGATCCGGTCCAGAAAACCAAGCTCGGGCCGGGCAAAACCGGAGCCCGGACCCGAGCCCGGAGCCGAGCTCGGTTGCCCCGGGCCAGGCCCCGGTCGGTTTTTTATTATTTAAAATTTTTTAATTTTTTAAAATTTTGAAGAATACAATTCCAAAAATAAACACAATTTTGATAAAAAATTTATATTATTAATCAATTGTAATTATGTAATTTATAAATATAAAAAATTATAGAAATTAAAATAATTGTAAAATTTATAGAAACAAACAAAATTAAAAATAATTATAGAATTTAAATGTCAAATCAAAGAGCTCTAAATATATATGTTGTGGCTAGGATTTGAACTACCAACATACTCTCCAAACTCCTAAATTTTACCACTAGACTAAGTAGCCCAAATTATTCATGTCATTCAATATATGTATATGTATATATACACACACACACATATACATATATTATACATAAACAAATTGTATTATACATAAACACACACACACACACACACACACACACACACACATATATATATATATACACACACACATATATTATACATATATAAGAGAGAGTATACTGATATATACTTAT